>VSMD01064766.1:0-39777 GCA_008750895.1 Mirza zaza | reverse complement strand
AAAATACCAGATTTGAGTATATTTTAAAATGCACATTTTCAAAGAATGTGATTTATATGGATAAAACTCCTTCTGCCTGCAACTTCAAGAACAAGGTAGCACAGAACTAGAGGTTTGAAAACCCAGCAGTAGTTGGATTTTGTTTGACTTTGGGCCTGAGATTATTTTATTTCTCTCAACAAAGAGGTTAAAAACCAACCATACCTAGGATCTTAATCTGTGAGCTTTCTAAATTTTACATTTTAAATAATATTAAATGCACACGAAATGCAATTCTACCTGTTTTGTGTGACCGCAGAGAGTGGAGAAGACAGGCCTTGGGTCACGTCCCCGAGTGTCTCTGCACTGCTGGAGGAAGTCGCTGTGCATGGGGTGCACAGGTGTGGACACGACTATGGAGCCAGGTTTATCTGAAACTTATTTCCACTTGCTGTGACCTTGGGACGCCTCATTAACTTCCCTTTGATGCTCTCTTGTATCTGAGGCTGAGATTTTGTCATGATAAAGGGAAATGAGAAATGTCAGGTGCCGGGCATGGAATGGATCCTGAGCAGGTCCTGCACCTTGAGGTGCAGCCTCGCCCAGACAGAAAGAGCGTGCTCTTCTGCTCACCATAGCCCCTCGGCCCTGGGTTTTGCACCTACAATTTGGGTAAAATAATGCCTATCTTGTAGAAATGTTATGAGAAATAAATAAGATTATGCACATTTCTCACGAATCCCAAATGGATTCTAAGTCTCGCTATGCCGTCCTGCTGCATTTCCTTATTCGTTTGCTTCCTCACTCGCCAAGGAAACAATTGCATGCTTGTATTCTCTGCTTCAACTTGGCGATAACATGCATCCTTTTTCTCTCCCAAGTAATAACCTCACTTCTCATTTCATGATGAAGCAGAAACAAGTAAATGAGAACTATATGATCTTTCTGACATCCACAGTACCAATCTACAAGCATTTCCTCCCAGTACTTTTCCTTTCCTATTTTTATCATGGATTTTACCATGAATGAACTTTCCTACAGGCAACTCCACTAAATGTTCACTGAGTCTGAACCAAAGATGCTTGATGAAAGACTTTGTTTTTTTGTTCCTTTCTCTCTTCTTTAATCAGCATTTCCTTCTCTTCATCAATATTTCTTTCTCTAATGGATATTCCCATCAACATTCTTGGTGCTAAGTGCACACACACACATGCACACACCCTACACTTTTTCTAGCTAAAGCGCTGCTGCAATTCTCTGCTTACCTTGACAATGAGATTCCTAGAGCAGGCTGTCTATAAACTCTGCATTTGCAGTCTACACTGAGACCAGTCGAGTCAAAGCTCCTAGGAACATCGTGGTCCCAGCTAGCATAATATTTGGGCTGGAAATATGCAAAGGCTTCCTAACAAGTCTTTATGCTTTTAAGCTTGCCCTTCTGAAGTCTATGCTCTAAAGAACAGAAAATGATCTTTCTTCTTTTTTTTTAATTGCGGTAAAATATACCTAACATAAAATTTACCATCCTAATCATTTTTAAGGGTGCAGGTCAGTGGCATTAAGTACATTCACGTTATTGTACTACATCACCCCCGGCCATCTCCAGAAATAATGTACCATCCCAAGCTGAAACTCCATCCCCATTAAACAGCGACTCTCCATTTCCCCTTTCCCAGCCTCTGTCTACTTTTTGTCTCTATGAATTTGGCTACTCTAGGTACCTCATGTAAGTGCAAACACAGAGTTTGTCTTTGTTAATTTTGACTAGCTGCCCTACTGTTTTCCATAGTAGCTGCACCATTTTACATTCCCACCAATAGTGCATAAGGATTCCAATTCCTCCACATCCTCACCAACAGCAAATGATCTTTTGAAAAGATAAATTAGATCAAAGCTCGCTCCCGCTAAAAGTAATTCTCATGTGCACCAATCTATGAGTGCACATATATTTCTTACTATGTACCACCCAGGCCCGTATGGTCTGACATCTGTGGACATCTCCAACCTCACTCCCACACACTATCTCCTGTCCTTTGGGACGTACCTAAGCCACACTTAAGGTCTTATCACCTTCAAACACGTCCACCCCCTGATCTGCTCTGGCCCTTACTATCATATTTGCCATGGTCTCTGACTGGATGCTTTCTCCAAAACTCTTCACTGATCCAGGTTTCAGCTCAAATGTCTCACTCCCTTCCCCAGTGTCAGCCCTTACTCTTAGGTGTTTGTTTTCTTCTTAGTGACCCCCTAATATCAGAATTTACTTATTTAATGGTGGATTCTGTGCTGACTTCCTCACTAGGTCAAAAGCATCAGAAGAGTAGAAACATTTCCTGTCTTACACACCACTGTGTTTTCTACTCTTAGAATAGTGCCTGGTCTGGCATAGACACTCCATAAATACATGCTGTATGTTAGGAAATACAAGGAAGGAACTTGCTTCCATGATTATCTTTCATAAGGTAAATCATACATGGTAGCCATTTTAAATAAGAAGAAAATGATGATGATGATGATGATGATGATGATGATGACAGTTGGAGCTATTCTCATTCTGCCATTTCTGTGGACAACCAAGACAGATGCAATCGCGAGGGAAAGATTGCCGTATCTCTGCATCCATCTTGAATTTATAGGGACAATGAAGCCCAAATCACACAAAGTAGGGATAAATCTCTCTGGTACTATGCGACTCCTATTCAGGTAATAACCGAGGTAAGCACAGGCTCTGAAATGGATGTGAATTCGCAGTCTCCGTGTTGTAGAAATTACAGTAGCTTCTGAATGGCTGTAACCAAGGAAGACGGCGTCTGTCTCAGCCGTGGGCTGAAGCCGGCCCAGGTGTGGCTCGCTTGCTCTCAGCAGCCCCTGGTGGGTCGGACGCACAGGTTGGCTACCTGACGAAGCCCAGCCAAGGCGAAGATTGCCAAGCACAGACAGGGCACATCCGAAAGAACAGCCTGATAACAGCGGCGCCATAAATCCCTTCCAGGACCACGCAGGTGCAAGCTAGGCAATTTGATTTTGGCAGCTTTTTCTCTCTAATATTCAGTAAATAAAGTCATAAAATCGAGAAACTGGAATAACCTGAAACGCTGATACAAAATGAAGCACTGACCTGCTCCTGTCCTTGTCCCAGTCCTTTTTTTACATTCAGAATCAACTTGACCACATCTTGACCAGATTTTTTAAAAAAACCACAAAGGTGGTCCAAGAATACGTCATGCTGATTGAAGAGAGTGCTAAAGGAAGAGGGAAAAATCAGCTCACCGCAGCTCACTAACCAGTGACCAGGAGTCGAGGCAACCATCTCTGTCCACAGTCACACTGTTGACTTTGTAATTTCTGACTTGTATTGAAAAGTTAAGATGGTTCAATGAAATAAAATTTTCTGACTTTAGGGAGAACATGATTTCTTCAGGTTTAATTTCTTCTTAATCAACTTCTGAGATCTTGTTACACATACTTCAGCTGTTGGCATAAAGTCCTGATGACTTTTGACAGCTTTGCTACTGGCTTCCTGTGATCCCACAATTCTAGCAGGAATTCAGCTGAACAAGCTTTCCTTGACCTCCACTAATGTGGGTGTCAGGTTTCCAGAGTTTATAGGGTATGTAAAGACCCCTAAGGCCCTTTGATGACCTTACAGAATATATAATTCTGGAGATAAACGTGTGATACACGTCAAATATATGTCAGAAAGAGTCAGAAAAATGCTAATGAGTATGTACTCATGTATTTCCTTCTCCCCTCCCCCAAGTCTCCTATGAGGGTCTGTTCACTTTGTTACTGAGGCTACTGTTGTAATGACGAAAATTCCCTTACCAGCCAAAAAAATGGAAAAAGAAGCTGATAAGTTGGGCTGATTTAGAATAAAATGAAGAGAGGTTTATTCAATTATTGCTATAAGTTTACCCCTTGAGATTTCCCTTCTGCCTGAAATACAGAGAAATTATAAATAAAGGACAGAATGTAGAATTCCGAAGAAATCGAGATAATACAGGCAGCAGAGCAGGTCAGAAATACTATGATAATATTTTCAAAGGAAAAAGAAACGTTGCATCCATGAGAGGAGCATATACCACACTCATGAATTTAGAAGTGAATGCTAACACTTAAATATTTAAACAATCAAGAGTAAGAAATAATGAAATAATACATACACATGTACATTTCAATATCTGTCGAAGACAACATAGAGAAAATCTAGCAAGTAAAACAACAGTGAATACAACTAGAGACAACAGGGAGAAAAGATAAGAAAATGATAAGCCAAAAGCAATAGACTACACCATATATCCCAGGTATGCACTTGTACTAGGCTATACCACCTAGGTTTGTGTAAGTACACTCTATGATGTTTGCACAATGACAAAATCACCTAACCACACATTTCCATGAATATATGCCCATTGTTAAGCAATGCATGGCTGTACTACATAGTATTTAATCCCATGAGTACAACTTATTATGTAATAATGTTACACTATTTTTAGTCACTTACAAAAAAACGATGAAATAAACATATCTAAAGTTTTAAGTCAACATATTGCTTTTATATTATATTTATGGCAAATTCCTAGAAATAGAGACTATGCATAATTTTATATGTATTTGCAAGTTTTTTAAATGTTGTGTAGGCATGTGGTCAAATTTTTCTTCAGAGAAGTTGCACTAATATACACTTCTGTCTGTAGTTTAAAAGAATGTCTACTTCTTCACTCAATTTTGTGAATTTTTATAAGCCCATGTTTAATATCAAGGGGGAATCTGGTCATTGTTTAATTGTATTTTGTTCCATAACTAAAAAATTAATATAACCATTTAAGTCCAAGAAAGAGGTTGGGGACAATTTCTTATGTATTACACACCTCCGACTCAAAAATACTGAGCATCCTTTACTGTATTTTACTGACATTTGTGACTTTGGACAAAATATAACATAAAGAAAAAAGATTAAACTACATTTAACTTTCAAAACTTTTTACCATATTCAGTGATACAAGTAAAGCACCAGCTTGGGACAAAGTCTGTGTATGAGATCATCAAGTTTGCACAGGAAGAAGAAATTGTATTTCTGAGCCAGTCCAGCCTATTTACTCACCACCCAGGAACAGCACACAACAGTGTGTAGCACCCCCATCCCAGGGGCCACCAGTTCCTAAGGGGCAGTCATCCTTGGCCATCCAGCCACTGGGCCAGTCATGTAGGACACACCTTCCCCAGGTGGGGAACTCACTTTCAATCTGGTTGCCTCCAGTAGGAAACAACAGCCTAACAAAGGGCAAGATAGGAAGGGCTACATAATTTTCAGAACCCAGTGCCATATAAAAATGCAGACCTCCTTGTTCAAAAGGTATGAAAGGTTTCTAGATGGTAGCATCAGAGCAATAGACTAAGACTGCACAAGTGTGTGCCCATGAAGCAGTCTCTGGGCAGAGCAAACAGTGACTCCAGGGGACTAATCTATCCTATAAATACAATATGAATAATATATTGTATATTGTCTCTGATTTGCTTCTGTGTTTGTGCCCTTAAAACAATAAAATGAATAAGTTGTTATCAGGAATCATTATACAATTCCATCAACTTGCATACAATGAAGACCTTCCCCCACTCCAAAAATTGCTCTGCAAGATCAAAGACAGGCAGATATCATAATCACCTTTCAGAATTCATATCTGAAATTTCCATGTTGGGAGGCAGAAATTCCTACTTTCAACTTATCTGCTTTTAAATGTTAAACCAGCTTTACATTGTGGTTATAAACCCAAGGTTAATTTGTAATTTAAAGGAATATTTTGCAGTTACTTTAAAAGAGAGTGGCCTGCAATTTTTTTCTTAAAATATCTTTGCCAGATTTTGTGAAGAGTTGGGAAGTGTTCCATGGTTTTTCCAATCTCTGGAATAGTTGGGAAAGATTGGTGTTATCTTTTCATTTTGAAATGGATTTACTGATGAAGCCAAGTTGCCTGGAGATTTATTTTTTATATGGGAGTGTTTTTAATGGAGTGTTATGGGGGTGTTTTTAATTTGTAATTAAATTATTTAATAGTTATAGAACTATTCAGATCATGTAGTATCTGTGTTGGGAAGGTGTGTATGTTTATGTTTAGGAAATTTGTCAATTTTATCTAATATTCAAATTCATAGACAATTATTATTCATAACATACTCTATTTTTTTCAGTGTTTGTAAGATCTGTAGTAATATTCCATTTTTATCCCTGATATTGGTAATTTATTCTTCTTCCCTCTACCACATGGCCTTATCAATCAATAAGTATATCAAATGGATTGGTCCTTTTCAGAGATACTGACAGTCTTCCTATTCTCAAGCAATCACTTCATTTCTATTCCATTTATTTCTACAGCTAGAAGCAAATCCTTTGAGGGGAAAGTGTAACAGAATATCAACCTCACTAAAAAGTGCTTCATTTTCCTATGGACTATAATTGCTGAACTTCTTGCTGACATAATATTACTGACCACAAGTTTTTTGTTCTCAGTCTATGAGGCAGCAAAAGACTCATCTCAAATTTCCAAACTCTTGGATGGTGCTTTCTTCTCAGTTTATTGGGCTCTCAGCCCCAGATATACCCACAATACCTACAACAGCCAATGTCTCATCTCAAGAGAGAAGAGTTTGCAAAATGTTGTGCTAAGATACATTAGTTCTACAATAATAGTTGGAGACTTCAACCAGCACTTTGAATGATAGACAGAATAACTAGACAGATCAATATGGAAATAAATGAATTGGACAACACTATAAACTGACTGGAACAGAAATGCAACACTGCCCCCACATCTGCCCCAACGTCAGCAGAATATACGTTATTTTCAAGTGCACGTGGAACATTCTCTTGGGGAGTCCATATGTTAGGGCATAAAACAAATCTCAAAAACATTAAAAAGATTATAATGATATAAAATATCTTTATATTTAAATATAAGGTTTAATATAATCTTTAAGATTAAAATGATATAAAATGATATAAAATATCTTTTCTGACCACAACAGAATAAAGCCAGAAATCAATCAATCATTCAAAGTGAATGAAGGTATCAGAAGTTCTAGTCAGAGAAATAAGACAAGAAACATAAATACAAGACACCAATAGTAGAAAAGATGAAGCAAAACTATTTGCAAAGGGCATGATCCTATATTTAGAAAACTCTAAAGAATCTACAAGAAATCAACTAGATTTAATTAATTTATATAACAAACTTTCAGGGTACTAGGTAAATGTGCAGAAATCAGCTGCTTTTTTATATTCCAGCAAAGAACAATTATAAAAGGAAATTAAGAAAACAATTCCATTTACAATAACATCTAAATGAATGCAATACCTAGAAATAACTTTAACCAAGGTGGTAAAAGAGTTGTACATTGAAGGCTATAAAACATTGCTGAAAGAAATAAAAGTTCTATAATAAATATGTGGAAAGACATTCATGTTCATGTATTGGAAGACTTATTAATGATATTATTAAGATGCCAATACTACCCAAAGTGATCTAATATTCAACACGATCTCTTTTGGAATTCCAATAGCTTGTTTTGTAGAAATGAGAAATTCACATGGACTCTCAAGACACTACCAATTGTCAAAACATCTTCAAAAGAAATGAAGTCCAAGGACTCACACATCTCAATTTCAAGACTTACTGCAAAGCTGCAGTAATCAAAACAGTATGGTACTGGCATTGGATAGACATATAAACCAGTGGAATAAAGTCAAGAGTCCATAAATAAACCCATATGCCTGTGGCCAGTTGATTTTTGATAAAGGTGTCATCTATTAAATAGGAAAATAATAGTCTTTTCAGCAAACAGTTCTAGAACAGCCGGAATTCCACATACACAGAGAAAAGTTGGACCGTTCCTTCCCATCAGATCCAAAATTAACTCAAAATAGATCAGTGACCTCAATATAAGAACTAATACTGTAAAACTCTTAGAAGAAAATGTAGGAGTAAATCTTCATAACCTTTGATTTGGCAACAGATTTTTAGATATAATACCAAAACCATGAGTTAACAAAAGAAAAAATAGGTAAGTTGGACTCTATGAAAATGAAAAACTTTTGTGCACCAAATAACACTAATATGAAAATAAAAAAGACTGCCAAGACAGTGAAGCCATAAATAGACACCAAGGAACCTTAAATTCATATTACTAAATGAAAGAAGTGAGTTTGAAAAGGTTATGTAATATATGATTTCAACTACATGACATTCGGAAAAAGGCAAACCTAGAGCCAGTACATAAATAACTGTCATCAGGGGCTAAAGAAGACAAATGCAGGACATTTTAGTGTAATTTCTGTATGATATTGCAATGATGGTCACGTGATAGTATGGAATTTGGCAAACACAGGGTATACAACACAAAGAGGGGGCTCTCATGTAAAATATGAACTTTAACAATAATGCATCGATATTGGCTCATTAAGTGTAAAATGTATAACACATCAAAGTAAGACGTTAATAATAGAAAACGTTGGGAGTTGGGGAGGAAGTATATGGAAACTCTGTCCTTCCTATTCAAGTTTTCTTCAAACGTAAAACTACTCTAAGAAATAATGTCTGTTAATAATGATAATAATAATAATAAACAGTGAATGACCTGAGGAACTATCAACCTGATAATAATAATTCTTTCTTTGAGGTTTTCAGAAGTGACCCTTTGCAGTTTTGGGACAGGGAAGGTGGGCTTCTGTCACTTTCTTCATTTTTTATACAAGCATAATACTCTGGGTCTCATCTTTCTTAAAATGTTTAGTAGTAGATTTAATTATGAGCTCCTTGTGATTTTTTTACCATCCCTTTTTGTTTCTTCAAAGTACAATACTACTACTATAATTGCTAAGAATGCCAAATGAGATGTACACAATTAAATACAGAGCCAGTCAAATAAGAATGGTCTTTATCCAAATGCTATCTACATTTCTGTCTCTTGGATTTAATCATACCATCAACTGTTCTGTTTCATATGCCTTACTACAAAACTGATTTCGATCAAATATTTTGTTTTACTTGTTTTTGATGTGGTGGCTTGATCTCTGATTCTCTACTCTTTCCATTGAAATGATCCAAAACTCTGCTTCTGATTACACCATGTAATTGTAGCCCAGCAAGTTATTTTGTCAATAAGAGGTTTTTACTTCAATGCAAATTTATATGTTTTTGCAGTAAAAGTCATTATAATGAAAAAGTTATGTTGTTCTTGTTTATCCATGTAGATTTGTAGGATTGGGGATAAAGTTATAGAATAATGATCCCTTTTGTGAACGGATTGCTTACAATTGTTTAAACATTTCATGATATAAAAAATGTTTCATATTTCAGCTAACCCTTCTTTGATAAAACCACCTCCTTTTGTAGCAAGTTAAATGTTGCTGAATAAAAATATGCAAATATCTCCAGCGGAAGATGTTTATCTATCTGATGTATTTCTTGTATGATTCAGCCATACACAAAAGGCAGAGCATATGTAATCTTTGTCTTATAAATTCCTATGATTCTCTAAAGAAAGCCCAATAAATTCAACAAAGATTTATTGAATGCCTATTTAATGTCAGGCATTGTACTGGGCATAGAAAATAGGATGGACATAGAGTCTATAGTCACTGCCCTCTCAGAGCACACATTCAACTGAGGAGAGAGTCAATAAATGCATTCCTAAGAACTAGCATCAGAACAAAGGCTACAAGGAAAGAAAGAACACTCATGGGATAGAAGGTAACTGAGGGTGAACTACTATTACTGCTCCAAGGAAGCAGTATTTAGGTAGAGACCTGAATAATGAGGCACCATTGTTGAAAGTCTGTAAATAGTCTTACTTACAAACCAACCTGTTAACCTCCCACGGTTTCTCAGATGCTAGTAAGGTGGCACCGATTCCAAGGTCAGAGATGGAGGACAGTTTATTATCCACAGCGGCGACAATGCCAGTGAATTAACGTTTCTGAAGCAGTCATCCCAGCTATAATTCTTTCAGGGAGATGCAAAGAAGGCCAGATGAAATCTGAACAAGCAATGGGTTGCATCACAGGACAGAAACTTAGAGAACCCAGATCTTTTACAGTAGGCAGTAAGCATTCTGGACCTATCGTCTCTATCTTCCCAAGTGTTCACTATACAGACATCCTTGAGAAGACTCTCTGGAACAAAGTGCCATCAGTTCTTTGCTGCATAGAAATAGGATAAACTCATTGACCCAATGGTATCTGGACCTCGAGTCTACAGAGCCTTGCATTCCGACCAATTTCCCCATGAGTATGCTATGCCACCAGCCGCCCTGATTAATCTAACTGGCAGACTCTGGGACCAAATCCATTAAATTCATCCCATATATTATTTATTTAAGGCTACCACCAGCACTAGCAGAATAAGGCTAACCTAGAGTAAGTATTAAGCTTGAACATGCCTCCTGGTGTCTCAAATTTAGCCAGGAAAACAAATTTGTAAACTATCAAGGTTTACCTTAAAAATCCAGTGGCCTTCTTCATAAATTTGTATATTGGCCTTTTTACTTGACCCAGGCTTTATGATAACTATAGCAGAATGTATGAGTAATTTGCATAGACCTTGATCTGCAAGAAAGAATGCTGTGGAAGTTCTATCATTCGAGCCACCCTGGTCAGTGCATTGAGGCTGACTTGAAAGTCTCCCAGGGATGAAGTCATATAATTGGTCAATTCAACAAAAGTGAGGGACATGTTTTGTACCATGTTTTTTTACCATCTTTTATGACTGGATGACTCTCATCCTAGAATGACTGCCTGCAGGGTGCACATAAATCATGAGCCAGTTATTTCCCCAGAACTGTCTCTCCTGCAATCATCCAAGGCATAAGCATCTATGGCAGTCTTTCCTTAAACACTTGGAGATCTGCTATGATCACTATGCTAAGTCATCATGTTTCCATGAGGGAGTTAACACCTAGGTTCTACATAAGTATAGGCCAGGAGTGCATGGGTTGCACGTAAGAAAATATTATTTAAAATTGTTGGAACCCCAAGAGAGACATTCATTAGTCAGAGAGCATAGGATGAAAATGATTCCAAAATTACCTCCCCAGTAGCTCTTAGGCCTTAGGTTGCCCAGTTCAATTTAAATAATTAAGTTTAGTGCTTGTTTTGGGAACAACAGAATAATGGGTGTCAGTTTCAACTGTCTTGTTTGCCACGTCTCCAGAAGGGTGGCATTTGTTTGCTCTCAGGTTGACCAAGCGATGGCTAAGGAAATGGGGTGGGGAAACATCAGGAGGTGTTTGCAGGTGGCTTGCCTGGGAGGTGCAGGAGCCGGGCCACCCCTCATAATTGCTGGTAGATTTCTCAGTTAAGGTTAAGGGAATAGAAATCAAATCATCAAATCAAACCATAGTGTTGCCTGGTGGAGCTTGGCAGACAGGCAGTCATTTAAACTTAAGGAATAGGCAACAGTTGGGAGAGCCGTATCAGGCATTTAACTTCTCAAGGAAGGCGCCAGGGACAATTATGAAAGACACAGGTCATTAATATCTTTCTTTCCTCGGGGTTTGAGATGTTCCCACCTCAAGTACTGGGGTTGCTGTTCTCACTCTGTCGCGCAAAATCTGCAGGAGCTAAAACATTCCGGTCAATCTCAACAGAGAACAGGTCCTTATTACAACCATCTACATGATGAGCAGGGGGTAGAGCTTCTCCCGAATGATAACTGCTACTTTCACGATTGCAGCTGGGACCAGCTCAGCTGTGCTCTTCAATATATAATTTCTATGTGGCCAGCAAACCCTGTTGGGCTATCACCCTTCCTCTTGCAGAAAGTTGTTTATCTGCCAACATCCCATCTCCTAACTAACACTGTCAAGGATTGTGAAGGATTTGAGATCTTACTCTACTTGCAAACTAATTTGTTAGCCTGCCATAATTTCACTGATGCTGGAAGAAAACATGATGCTCCTGGGGCAGAGAGAAAGGCTAACTTTTTTTTTTTTTTTTTACCAAATAGCAGTACCAGAATATCAGCATTTTGTTGAAACTCCAATTCTCATAGGGCAATGCAGAGAGATGGCACTTGCAAATGCCATGGTTTGCAGAACAGCAACTCTGAGCTCAGGGAACCTGAATCTTTTATAGTAGGCAGTAGGCAAGCATGCCCTTTTCTTCAGAGAGAGACGCAGGCTCTAACTTCCAAGGTTGTTTGTTCTACAAATACCCTTGAAATGATGGCCTCACACAGGACAGTCAGTGCCTTGCTTATAAAATATACAGAAACACAAAGATCCATGGAGAATTGTCTCCCAGCAAACCCCTCTGTCACGTGACACAGCAAGTACAAACATCTGGAGGCCAAAAGACGGGAAAGCTTGGTGAGTTTCTGATCACCGAGAGAAGCCAGTTTTTGCAGAGCTGAAGAGCAGGAGGGAGGAGATGGGGCAGGGGCCACATCACTGAATGTCCTCCACAGCCCCGCAGCAAATCATAAGGAAACATGGAAATGCAATTTTCTACTGTGCCTTTTTTTGGGTAGAGGAGCTGAAAGAAGATTTATTCTATCATGCAAAATGTCATTAATTTATGTCTTACTTATTCATGTCTTACTTATTCCACTCAAATCATGTCTTACTTATTCTTGTCTTACTTATTCCACTCAAATCAAAGCTGGGGTGTTCTGCCTATTATGTGACAGAAAAAAATGGTAGAGCAAAAATTGCAATCAAAATGGACTTTGCAGGGCTTGAGTTCAATGAGTTACTGAGAGAATCACCTCTACTGTCATTTCAGAAGATAATAGGTTAGATATAGGGTTCCAGCACCTCCAGGACAGGGGGCGGGAGGAATACCTCACAGCATTGGTTGTGCTTGTCCATCATGATGAAGAAATTAAATTGTCTTCTCTCCCTAATTAATTTTGAAAGCAACTTAAATAAAAGGATAATCATCCTTTCTGTTGGCACTTTTAAAAATAATATTTATCATAGTGAACTTTTTCACCAATAATTTATGCTGTAACATCACCCTGCATGAATTATATTGCAATTGAATTGATTTCATCCATAATTTTAAACTTTCTAGTCGTGTTCTAGACGACTAGAAACGCTTCTCTTTTTTTAAAAAAAATTAATGCACATACATATTTGGGAGTAAAGACATAAACTCCTATATGTATGAATATTTCCAGATAGAAAAATTGGTCCTAGTTAAATGTGGCTGCATGCCTGAGCTGCCAATGTAGTCCCAGCCCTAACAAAGATTTAGAAGGGCAACCAACCTTTAGAGCAGAAGTGAGGACTATTTTTGTACTGCAAAAGCTTTGGTTTTATGTTTATTTGTAAAATTCTGGCAGCTATTTTGAGATGTTTCTGAGTTGCAATAAGAAACATTATGTCCATGAATTTGAAAAAAGAGGGGAAAATTAAAAATAAAAATGATTTTAGCGTATGGATTTTTTTAAAATTTAAATTCATTATCAAACAGATTTTGATATTCTTGTGTGGGTTTTGTGTAGGGGGATGTGTCTCTTCTAGCTGGCTGTTCAGGAAGATGCTTGAGGGGGAAAATAAAGATCTTTTTAAAAGAGTCTATGTTCTAGTTTTCCAAAGTACATTTTTAAACTTGTAAAAAAGTTTATGTCTGCAATGATGATGGTTTCGCCCTGATTGAAGGGAAGTGAGCCACAGTCAGTAGGATTCTGGGGTTGATTGAGCATTAAGGAGTAGAGCAAGGTGTTCTCACGGGCTCCCAGGGCCACACTTCTCTGCGTCTGAAGCAGGATGGGGCAGTGATTCGTAACTTTGGACAAGTCACTGTGCCTTTCAAAGCCTTGATTACACCTTTGGTTGAAAACTCCAGCATAATGGATTGACATTTAAAAATCGGTGCTTTCATTTTTCTATGAGGCATTGAAATACACTAAATTGGAACCTACCTAGACTTTACCTCCCTTAAAAATACCATTACTTTCAGTGTTTATAATAATATGAGCTATTATTTATTGACAACCTACTATTTAACCTGAACACAGTTAAGCCCATAAATTTTATATCTACGCCACACCAGCGGACTTATGGATGGGCATAAGTCGCCATATTTTCACGTGAAGAAACAGACTAAGAAATGTCACTTCCAAGTGAGAGAGCTAGAATTCCAAATTAGTTCTGTCTGGATCTAAAATCCATGCTTGTTTTATTATGTTTGCTTGTGTCTTTGTTGAGTCTTCGATTTACTCTAAATTCTTGAATGATGAAAAGGGTAAGTTGAAGACAAAATTAGAGTGAAACCTTTTGCCATAATTCCTTTAGAATTCATGCTATTCATAATGCTTTAAGAGACACATTTGACATCATCAATATGTGAGATAATATAAGACATAAGGAAAGAGGAAAGCAGGATTTTGAACGTAAATTCGTTATTAATGTAGAACGTTATACCGGTCGCGTATCTATTGACTGGCTAATTGCAAGGTAAATACCACCAGGTAGGATCTTTACCAAAGTACATAATTTTTTTTTTTAAAATCACATCGCTCAGTACTAAATGCACATATTTTTCAGTACTTCCAAGAAAGGACTTAACACCTATTTACATTCCTTTGTACACAGACATCTTGAGTTCCTTGTAAGTTTTTAAAAATAAGGGATAAAAATCTACTGAGACACTTTCCCTAATATGATCAATTTTAAATAAGGGAATAGTGGGATTAAAATCAACAACATACCTTCCCCTACCCAGTTCAGAATTGCAGGAAAAATGGCCATTCTGTAAACAAATGTTTCTAACGCAATGTAAGCACTGTTAAAATGCTGTGCGAAGAGGCGCGTGTAATTAAGCAAAGGCACTCTGTGGCTTAGAAAGTGTTCTACCTTCTCTCTTATTTGAAACTTAGCAATACTTTGGAGCACACTGATCTCCCCATCCTACCCTGCTCCATTTTGCAGGAGTATACGTGGCAGAAGGCAGGGATGTTGAGAGTCAGAAGAGTCATTTTGGCCAGATTCACAAAGGTAGGAAGTAACAGGAATGAAACATCAACTGCAGTTGGCAGAATCCTAAGGCGAGCAAGATTCTAGCCTCCCCGGTGTACAAGCCCCCCCCTGCCCCAGCGCTGAGAATAGGTCGAGCTATCCCCTTCCCCCATGAGTAGGTCATGCTACATCACCGAGTTGGCCTTCAGATAAAGTGACGACCTAAGCATCTCTGGCCTGATCCTACGAGCCTAGTAAAGGAAGAGTGTTTTCTCTGGCTGGTTACAGAAAAGGAAGTCAGAGATTCAAAACACATAAAGCTCCGAGATGTTCCCTCGCTGGTTTGAAGACGGAAGGAGACAAGTGGTAGGGATGTCGGAGGCCTGTAAGAGCTGAGAACACAGTAGACAACCAGCAGGAGAGCAGGGCCCCAAAACCAGTGTCTGTAAGAAACTGAATTTGCCAACAAGAATGAACTTGGAAGTGGATTGTTCCCCAGAGCCTGCAGCCAGGAAACTGGCCTGGCCGATACTTTGATTTCCACCTCCTGACAGCCCAAGCACCCAGCCCCACCTTGCCGGCCTGTGACCTACGTAACTGTGAACCAATAAATGGGCGTTATTTTGAAGTCACTAAGTCCGTGGCGATTTGTTATGCAGGAAGAGAAAACTAATGCGATATACTCACATCTTTGAACTCTAAAGATTAAGTGCCCGCACAGAGCTGAGCATCATTCTGGACACTTTTTGTATAATGTCACTTTTAAACTGTAATCCCCAGCGATCCTGTGAGGTCAGCGTTACTATCTCCGCTTTGAAAATGGGGGAGCTGAGAGTCACATATCAAGACACATTCCCAAGACCTCGCTTGTGGGGTGGGGTGGGTAGCTTCAGCCGGTCTGCCTGGATCCTTCTCCTCTTCAGCACTCGACTGCATCTCCCACTGGCATGGGCAGCGTTCTCTCCACTGCACCACGTGAGTATTTGCGGCAGAATGATCAACTCTCGTGTAAATGGAGAAACATAAATGTAAGTATTTGCACATATCTGCAAGAATGATGTGGCTAAAATCAGTGCTGGCGTAAAAACAAGAACGCATGCTGCATGTACATGTTTCTTCCTTTCCATTCTCCTTTCCATTTAATCGACTTCTTTACCAGTGCTAAATATGTAGCAGATATTGTAATTAGGATCATTTCTCAGGTGAGAAAATGGAGGTTTTAATAGCTTAAAATACACAAATCTGGATAATTGATCTCTTCACCCTTAAAAGGACACGTCACCACCTGTTTAACCTTGTCTGAGACCACCGTCTCTGAAGAAGCCCCACAGAGAATTCTTCTGTCTTTGCATCCTGTGTAGTTAGCTCCTATCTTGAACAGGTTTGTTGTCACTTCTGTCTGTGCTGTGCAGCACGTTAACAGGGCAGCGGTGTGGCGAAAGACTGAAGTCATCTGAAAGCTCTTCCCATGAAGGTCAGCACGCACGAGGGAAAGAATGCTCCTAAAACACGGCTGCACGTAACTTCCATTTATAGCTAGAATTCACTCTCGCTCCTTTTTAGCACCGTGGAGAAGAGGGAGACGCCAGCGCGGGGAGGGACTCCTAGCTGCACGTGAGGTCAGGCATCCTTGTTAAATCATAATGAGGTCACTGTCCTGCGGCCTTCGAGTAGAGCTTGTGTGGCAGTGCCATTACAATTGTTCTCCATAGCGTGCCGCTGTAGGAACTGGACGGAGTTATTAAATAAGGAGCCATGAGGTTTGGCTTTTACAGAAAGACCCCAGAAGCAGTTGTGAAGTTGAGCGCTGGTTCCACGTGGGTGGGCGGTGCTCAGGGCGTGGAGGGCATTCAGCAAGGGCGAAGGTTTGTTAACAGGAAGCCTCAGCCTCTCTCGCAGCAGTGGGGGCAGCGGACGCAGGGCATGCGTGACATGTGGGGGAGGGAAGGGTTAAAGCAGTTGGTGACTGTCGGGGTAGCCATGGAGGCCACTTGAGAGCTGAATGGGAAACAGAGCAAACAAGTGTGCTGAGAGGAGGGGCCAGACCAAAACCAGGGAGGAGAGAGAGGATGAGGACCAGAGAGACCAGTTCTCAGGAGCAGGACACAGGAGCAGTTTGGGGGCCAGGCCCATCGCAAGGACTCATTGTCATGCGGCTCTGATCAGGGGAGTTTGGTTGCCTCTTTTGTAAAGTGAATGACAGCTACTCTCAAAGATGTCCATGTTGTAATCCCCAGAGCCTCTGAGTGTTAGCATATATGGCAAAAGGGACTTTGCAGATGTGATGAAGTGTTTTGTCATGGAAGTTTACCCTGAATTACCGGGAAGGTCTCGATATGGTCACAAGGGGCCTTCTAAGAGGAATGCAGGGAGGTCAGACAGAGAAGGCAGTGTGCCCGCAGAGGCAGAGGTTCGAGGGATGCAGCCTCAAGCCAAGGAATGCCGGCAGCCACCAGAAGCTGAAAGACACAGAAACCAGAAATGCATTCCTTCTAGAGCCTCCAAAAAGAATCAGCTTTGCTCAGACCTTGATTTTAGCTACGTAAGATTCATTTCAGACTTACAACTACCAGAAATGAATGTGGATAGATTTTTGTTGTCTTAAGCCACCAATCTGTGGTCATTTGATACAGTGGCAACAGAAAACTAATGCACCTCAATTCATCCCCAAAAGACGACCAACCCAATTCTATTTGTTATATTTCTTGGCCTGGCTTTGACCCAACAAGAGTGAACTAGAAAGAGACGAAGAGATAAAACAAAGGGAGAGGAGAAAGGAAGGAAGGAAATGGGGGCAGGGAAGAAACAAGGGGATGAAAGGAGGGAGGAAGAAAGAAGAAAAGAAGGAGGGAGGGAGGAAGGAAGGGGGAAAAAAAGAAATAAATAAAATGTTTAGCCAAAAAAAAAAAACTTTAACTAGAATATTCATCTCTAGGATGAGTGAGCCTCAACTGTATGGGTTTCTTTTCAAAGAAGAATCCCTGTTTCTCTACTGTTGACACTGTGACTGCTTTAGGACAATTGCTATTACAGTGGATAGAAATGGGAAAACGCAGCCCTGCAAGGTACAGACACGGCCCATTTTTCTTTTCCGTAGTAACTGATATGGAATCTGCTCCCTGAGAGCCCCAGAGGGCAGAGCCCTTTGTGGGGTCACTGCTCTCTTCTCTGAGGGTTGGTGGGGCTTCTCCCGAGCTCCCGTGAGCCTGGGAAGGGGCAGGTGTCCTGACCGCCCCTCTGCCGCCCTCCTCCTTCCCCTGGAGCTGAGCTTGCTCGCACGGTTGAGCTGAGTGTGTGGTCCCACCTCCACTGACTGCCACTGTTTCTACGTCTAACAGTGGCTTGACGTTGGCTTCCTCTGCGCTGCCAGGGTTGCTATGATGCTTCTCCTTTTGTAATGCGAGTTCCCAGGCAACTCCTCGCTGCCCTCTGTCCTGCGCCCCTCTCCCCAGCACATGTCCCATCCCACAGCTCCAGCGATGGGGTCCCCTGCATCCTGATGAGTGGCCCCTCGGTGGCAGCTCTGACGTGGTGGAGGGAGTGGGTCGGTGGTTGTGGGGGGAGGCAGGGGGTTCAAGGCAGCGGGTTCCGTCTCAGTCTCTGCCCCACTCACTCCCTTCTGAGGGGAGGAGAAGGAGAGGGGTGGTTGACGCCTGTGAATTCGGATCTTGCCTGGGAATGACGCCTTGTCCTCCCACCCTCTGTTGCTTCCCCTGTTTGGGTAGGTGGGGAAATGGTAGCAATGACAAATGGGTTTTGTAGTTTGCTCATCTGAGTCCGTTTCGCAATGGTGAGGTCTCCGCTGAGACATCGTTAGCCCAAGGGAGGGCCACAACGGAAGCGACAGAGTTGATGTCTCGAATAATTGTCCGAAGTAACTAAGGACTTCACACCATCACGGGGGCTTCTGTGACTCTTTGTCTCAAAGCGTTGACGTAGGAAGTAATTTAGAGGATGAACACCAATTAAGCTTGCCATAGTTAGCAAATAAAATTATAGGATAGCCATTTAAATTTGGATTTCAGATATATAAAAACTTTTTTAAGTACAAGTTCATCTCATTTAATATTTGGGACATACTTATACTAAAAAAAAAAAAATAATTGTTATTTATCTGTAATTCACATTGAGCTGAGCATCCTGCACTTTATTTGGCAACTTTATAGCTGGCCCCGCATCACGTGATAGGAAGATAAGTACAGACAAGCAAAGGTCCATTTCCTCCCTTAGGAAACCCAGCATCTAGCCGGGAAAGGGCGTGTGAAACTACAACAATACGGCTTAAGACTACAGCAACAGACATGGGTAAGATCAAGGCGTTCTGTTTGCTAAACTTTACTTTGTGCCAGGCACCGAGCCACAAGCCACGCGTTTCTCATGTTAATTATCTCAGTTAATTCCCCCAGGAGGCTGGAAACGCCCTTATTATTATTATTACCACTTCTTTGCAGCAGAGGAAGCGGATGACCCTCTGAGACCACCTGACCGCACGGTGCTGGGCCCAGACACAGGCCGCTGGCCGCCGCCTGGCGCTCGAGCCGCCGCTCGCTCAGAGGCTGCAGAAGCGCGGTCGACTGAGCTGGATGGACACGGGCTGTCATGGAAAGGCAGAAGGGACGTTGGTATCTCGATGAGCGGGCCTTGAAGGGTAAGCGATTGTTTGCTACGTGGATGAGAGAAGAGCGCCTGGTGGTCAGGGGGAGAGAGAACTGCAGGCAGGAAACACAGTCCAAGCAAAGGTGCAAGGGCGTGAAGAGTGTCACGCGTTTGGGCAACTGCAGAGGTATTTGAGGGAAAACGGATGCAAAGAGAGTGAGCGAGGAGATGGGTCTGCTACGTTTAGAAGAGACTTAAGGGCCATGCCAAAGAGGTGGCACCTGATCCTGAGGACGCTGGATGAAGGGGTGAAGCGGAATCACGTCTCCCTGTAGTAAAATCACTCTGGGCTTCGCAGAGGAGCTGGGCTGGAGAAGGAGCAGCAGGCAGGAGACGCGCCGATGCGATCGTGGGCGGTGGCGGAGGAGGCCCCGCCGTGGGCGTGGGTGCAGGGGCGGCTCCGGCCGGTGGGGACGCAGCAGCTGCGGGCAGCAGCCTCTGCACAGACCAGGAGGAGAGGCCACTCCGGCCCGACCAGCTCAGCCGGGGACGGCAGGAGAGTCTCCCCACCTAAACACACCTGCTCTGCTCCCGTGTTTTCCTCCCCAACAGAGGGACACGTGGACAAACACGGTGTATACGTTCCTCAACATGCTGTAACTTCCGAGAATGAGATTTCAACACCTTTCGGAACTCCCCGAAAACTCATCGTTGACCGTTTACATTTTCAAGGAAATCGAAGGAAGAAGGAAGCTGACGAAAACCAGGGCACAGATGACTACATCCCAATTCTGGAGAAAACTGACTCTCTGTAAGCCTTTTTTGTTTGCAATGACTAAAAGCAAAAATATGACAACTCATATTGTCACTGTAATAAATTACAAATTGGTAAAATAAAAACACTGTGGACAGACTCCAGCGGAATATGGCTCAAATTACAGCATGCACTGCGCCTTCTCCCCATGCCTCCTCCCTCCTTAACTTGGGCGCTGGGGCCACCAACCCCGGCCCCTGTGGAGGTCACTCTCCCCGTCCCACACCTCCACGTCACAGGGCGTGACGGGATAGTGCCAAGGAGTGAACTGAGGTCTCCGCTTGTCATTTACATTCATTTCTTCTCCAAACCCTGGAGAAAAATCCGTGCTGCAAACCGGTTGAGTGCTTTTTAATAACTACTATACGGAGTTAAAAATACACAGCCGTTGCCCACTCTTCACTTCTCAGAACAGTCCTGGCAACAAGATGTTGCTTTTGCACAATATTTTTCCTTTCTTTTTTTTTTTTTTTTCTTCTTCACTGAAAGGATTTAAAATAATTTATTCTTAATATTATGCCTGCCCAGTATCTGAGAGTAAAGATAAGCTTGACTGCAGCACTCCAAATAAATCGCTTAAGCAGTGAGCAGCCGGCTGGTGGGCACTTGGGATCACAATGCCTCCCGTGCGCCTCCTTTTATGTGCCCAACCCTGAATTAGGTTCAGTTCCCATGTTTGCTTCAGGTACAGCATGAGCCTTTGAAATCTCATAGTAGAGAGACAGTGACGGCGGCATGCCTCGCTGCCGAACCAGACACGCACGGTGCGTGTTGCTCAGCGGCAGACACTCTGATCCGAAGTCCAGGTGAGCAGGTATTCTGGTTAGTCTCAGAGAGTGAACGAAGCATCTTGCATTCTGCTTCCAGCAAATTCCAAGTAAACAGACACCATGCATTTCCTTAGATCTGGACTCATCTCCCCCCCCCCGCCCCCCCGCCACCCGACCCTCCTGGAGCAGAGCCTTGGGACCAGATGTGGAAAAGCCAATAGGGGCTTGGAAGGAGAGAGGTCGGGTCCAAGGGCACAATCCGATCGTAGCATTAGAGCTCTTTAAAGGAGCCACTTTCTTTTCTTTGCTGCTCACATCTACCTGCTTAAACATTTGCAGCCAAGCCCCGATTTACATTTCACATGTGACACAGTGATTTTGAGTGCCACCATGCTCACTGTTCTATGATGTTCGTTTCTGGCCCAACCCCAGAGCCCCTTCACCTCTAGAAAGTGGTAAGTTTACACAGGTGATGTCTGTTTGCTGGTTTATTTGCTGAGGAGGGCGGCGGGGAGGGATATTATATGTGCGTGTGTGTGTTTGTGTTAACACAATAAATGATATGCCTCATTCATACCATGTCTTCAACTCTGTGCTGTGCCTTCTCTCATTTTTAGGGGACACTTTTTCAGTCAAACATGCGTAACAGCTAGGTTTCCCTCGTGGTGCTGCGGTGTGAAGAAAGAGCCTTAAAGCAGTTGCCTACACCAGAGGTGACACAGTAAAACACATGTAAACGAACCTCGAAGTCACCATACCGACCACATGCCTCTAGTTTAAGCATTTGATCCCCAGCAAGTTCAGGTGAGCTTGACATTCCACACGTCAGGGTACCCAAAAAGGTGAACGCCAATTAGCAACGAAGTGGATTCTTTACACCTGCACAGGTTTCGCAATAGATCCACGTTTCCACCAAAATGGGCTCAAGAAATCAATTTTCTAAGGGAAGGAAGGGGAGAGCAGCCTTCCCGTGGCCACAGTGTGGACGGAGCAGAGAGGCCGCTGCCCGTGGGCACAGATGTTTCCTCTCCAAGTGGACTGTGCGGCTCGTGGTCAACGTTTCCATTCCACAGGTGTCGAAGGAAGTACTGGTAAAGGCTACTTCGCTTCTCTTTGCCTCTGTTTTCTTAGTGTTCATGTGACAGGCCTGGCTTAAACTGTATTTGAAGTATCTTTGTCTCAGCAGCCATGGGGCTGTGCTCCTTGGAGCATGCAGAACCGACCACAAAGGGCCACGAGAGCTGTGCCGGCCCGTGCGTGCAGGCAGTGGGAGACGCGGCCCCGGGACCCGGAGGCCAGAACTAAGATTTGCACGCTTGCCCTCAATCCAGTTTGGTTTGGCCACATTTTCTCAATCACAAAGCTTAAGGGGTATCAATTTCCTTGCTTAAAAAAAAAAGTCAAAAAGTCATATCATCCTCTAAAAACGAGCCCAGCTTCCCAGGGCGGCCTTGCCTCCACGCACAGCAGGACATTCCGGGGTTCCGTTCCCCATCCTGTGCCCCCCGGCAGTCGGGCAAGCTCGTGTCCCCCCGAACACACTGGGCTTCCCTGTCCCCATGTGTCTTTGCACACACTTCAGTTATAAGCTTCCTCCATCAGATGCCTCCTTGATTCCGCCCCACTCTGTTAGCGTTCCACGTGTGCCTTCTAGAAACTTCCATCACCCTCTGTCCTGCATTCCACCTGCCCTTCAACAGTGGTATCAGCTGATGGCTGGATTACAAATTCTTTAAAGAAAGAGATGATGAATTCCTTATTTTGGTACTTTCTATATCCTATAGCTCAGTTTCTTGTTCTTAGTAGATGTTAATACATATTTATTAATGAAAATAAATATGCGGTGGCAGATTTGATGAGATGCTGTGAGCAGAGTAGTCGTGTGATGGAAGGCCACCTGCTGCGATGGAAAGAGGCCCAGCTCCCATCGTGCCAACCCCCCCGTACCCTGACGGTGTCTGTGCATGATTCTGTTGTGCTGCCTGGACTGTGAACTCTGAAGAACATCAGCGGGTTCTCATCCTGCTACCCCCAGAGCTCTTCCAGCACATGCTGCACGGAAGGTATTCAAACGTGTGTGCTGCCAAGTTGCCACTTACTGACATTTTTTACCTGGAAAAATCCCTCAGCTCTCTGAGCCTCAGTTTCTTCCTGGTAAGACGAGGACCTTTGATGGCATGATTTATTTTTAAATTGTTACCAAGTTTTAATTTTGTAGAATTCTTTTCCTCTGTGCATGCAACTATTAGCTGTTCCTACAGTAATCATTTCATTACATTTTGCTGTTAGGTGGTTTTGATTTGCTGGGTTTTTAAAAAAAAATTTTGTTTTGTTTTGTTTGCTTAACGAAACCCTCAAGAGTGAGAATGTTTAAATAGAATCACATTGATTATAGTATTGGAGAAAAAACAGCTACAAGTCAGAAGAATACCTTGGGTGTTGACAATGGGACATTGCTCAGGTAAACTTGTGCACCACTCAGCTTCCCCATCCTTATCACTCTCCGTCTGTAGGAACAAACAGTGCTCTAACAGACTGACCAAGAAAAAGATGAGTGCTCAAGACCCAGCTTGCGATTTGAAACTCAGCAACCAAATCCCTCTCCAGCAAATTAGCAACCATTATGCATTCATAAAATAAAACCCCATAATTCTCTGTAGAGGTATCTTTGACCTGTCAGGCTGAACATGCTTTCTCTGAAGATGATTAGGTGCACAATGCATTGTCCAGGTGTTGGTTTCTGGGTACCGCTTTTAAAGAATTTTTAAAAGGCAAATCACTAGGCTATGGCTTCTATTGTAGTCTAATCACCAGTTTTCTACAGTAAATGACAAGCCAGCGTCCCCTTAAGTGGCAGCAGCAGTGGTCTTCTTGCCTCCTTTGCACTTACACAAAGCTAATTGTTTTTTTATAGTCTGACAATAGCGGCAGCCTGGCAGAGCCCAATTCTGGACATGGAAAAGTTCAGGAAGCTTTTTGCAGTAACATTTCTGCTTCGATGCACTTTGCCACAAAATTAAAATAATTTGAAGGTCTCCAGGTAGCTCAGAACTGAGATCCATGTTCTCAGTGGTACAAAGGGAGATATTCGTCTGTGTTAAAGAATCTCAGGAGTGGACAAAGAGATTTTGTAAAAGCCTGGGAAATGTGACTTGAAATCTCTTTCTGGAAAGTGCGGGATGCGGTTCTGTGTCAAGACTGAAAATGAAGAGGATGGCTGAGATGCCCAAACTGTTCTCCACAGAGAGATTTGAATCGCCTTTCCCTGGGCCTGCCAAATGTGGGAAATGGCACTTATATTGGAAGGATGCCCACTGCTCTAATAAAACAGCAGAGAAGAACGAAACAGTAAAATGTAGAAATAGTCTATCTCCCTGTGAGCGATATTTAATCCCCGTCCATTTTAAGTAGAAAGTAACACTTTTCAATGAAGTTCTTCTTAATCACTTCTAAGAGACAATTTTTTAAAAAAATGTCAGAATATTTCAGGGATACACACATTTTGGTTACATAATTTGCTTTTGTACAGTGTGAGTCAAAGTTATCAGTCCCCTTCACCCAGATAGTGCACATTATACCCGCTAGGTGTGAATTTACCCATCCCCTCCTCCGCCCTCCCACCTGCTTGATTTCCGTTGAGTTTTATTTCCATATGTGCACATAAGTGTTGATCAATTAGTCCCAGTTTACTATTGAGTACATTTAGTGTTTGTCTTTCCATTCTTGTGATACTTCACTTAGAAGAATGGTCTCCAGTTCCAAATAGATTGTTACAAAAGATACTAGATCACCATTTATTTTTATGGCTGAGTACTACTTCATGATATATACATATACCACATTTTATTAATCCACTTACGTATTGATAGGGACTTGGGTTGTTTATACATCTTTGAGATTGTGAATTATGCTGCTATAAACATTAGAGTGCAAGTGTCTTTTTTTTATAAAATGCCTTTCTTTTTCTCTGGGTAAATACCGAGTAGTGGGATTACTAGATCAAATGGTAGTTCTACTTTTAGTTCTTTGAGGTACCTCCATGCTACTTCCCATAGAGCGTGTACTAGTTTGCAGTCCCACCAGCAATGTATGACTGTTCCTATCTCTCTACATCCACACCAGAATCTGTTGTTTGGGACTTTTTAATAAAAGCCATTCTCACTGGAGTTAGATGATATCTTGTTGTGGTTTTGATTTGCATTTTCATAATGAATAGAGACATTTAGCATTTTTCCATATGTTTGTTGGCCATTAGTCTATCTTCTTTTGAAAAGCTTCTGTTCATGTCTTTTGTCCGCTTTTTTATAATGTTTGATTTTTTTTCTTGTTGATTTGCTTGAGTTCTTTGTAGATTGTATTTATCAGCCCTTTATCAAATGTGTAGCATGCAAGTATTTTCTCCCATTCTATTTGTTCTATTGGTTTTGTCCTTGACTGTGCAGAAACTTTTTAATTTGATCAGGTCCAATTTATTTATTGTTATTCATGCTGTGATTGCCTTTGGGGTCTTCTTCATAAATTATTTTCCTAGGGCAATATCTATAAGAGTTTTTCCAACATTTTCTTCTAGAATTCTTATAGTTACACGCCTTAAGTTTAAGTCTGTTATCCATTGTGAATTAATTGTTGTGGGTAGTGAGAGGTGCAAATCCTATTTCAGTCTTCTACATATAACTATCCAATTTTCAAAGCACCATTTGTTGAATATGGGTTATTTTCCCAGTGTATGTTTTTTTCTGCTTTGTCAAAGATCAGATGGCCATACGAGGATAGTTTTATATCTAGGTTCTCAGTTCTGTTTCATTGGGATATGTCTCTGCTCTTGTGTGAGTACCATGCTGTTTTTTTTCCTTTTTATTTCATCATATTATGGGGGTACAAATATTGTTAAGGTTACATATATTGCCCTTGCCATCCCCACCCCCACCCCACCCCCCGCCATGTCAGAGCTTCAAGCATGTTCATCCTCCAGGTGGTGCACATCGCACTCATTATGTAAGTATACACCCATCCTCTCCTCCTACCTCCCAGCTGCCCCCCACCCAATAAATGTTTTTGTTTTGTTTTTGACATTTTGGTTACATTTTATGTCTTTGCCTCTCCCTAAGAAGGGTTAGAAGTATGCCCTCCCCCTCCACAATGCTCGCCACATCCCTAAGATGTGGGTACCATGCTGTTTGAGTCACTATAGCCTTGCAGGTAGTATAGCTTGAAGTCTGGAAAAGTGATACCTCCCAATTTAGTCTTATTATGTAAGGTTTCATTGGCTATTCAGGGTCTTTTCTGATGCTACATGAAGCATAGAACTATTCTTTCTAAATCTATGAAAAATTATTTTGGTATTTTAATGGGGATTGCATTGAATCTATAAATCACTTTGGATAGTATAGACATCTTAAAAATGTTAATTCTGCTGATCCATGAACATGATATATTTTTCCATATGTTTACATCCTCTGTGATTTCTTTCCTCACTGTTTCTTAGTTCTCCCTATAGAGGCCTTTCACTTTCTTAGTTCAATTTATTCCTAGGCATTTTATTTTCTTTGTTGCTATTGTGAAAGGTATTGCATCTTTGATTTGAAAAGATAAAATTGACAGGCCTCTTGCTGGATTAACCAGAAACAGAAAAGAAAGGGTTTTAATAAGCTCACTCAGAAATGAAAAAGGAGAAAGGATAAGTGATATCCACAAATACAAAACATCTCTGAATACTACAAAAATCTCTATGCTCATAAACTTGAAAATGTGGAGAAAATGGACAAATTCTTGGAAACACACAACCTCTCTAGCCTCAATCAGGAAGAAACAGAACTCCTGAACAGACCAATATCAAGCACTGAAATTGAAGCAGCAATAAAAAATCTTCCAACAAAAAAAGTCTGGGACCAGATGATTTCACACCTGAATTTTACCAAACCTACAAAGAAGAACTGGTACCTATAGTACAGAAAGTATTCCATAACATTGAGAAGGAAGGACTCCTCTCCAACTTTTTCTATGAAGCCAATATCATGTTGATACCAAAGCCAGAAAAGGACACAATTACAGACCAATATCCCTTATGAATATAGATGCAAAAATTCTCAATAAAATCTTAGCAAACTGAATTCATCTGCACATCAAAAAAATTATTTATGATGACCAAGTGTGCTTTATCCCAGAGATGCAAGGATGGTTCATGTACAAATCTATAAATGTAATTTACCACATAAATAGAAGCAAAAACAAAGACCGTATGATCCTCTCAATAGACACAGAAAAAGCATTTGACAGAATTGCACACTTTTACGATAAAATATTTAGCAAAATAGTCATAGAGGGGATGTACTTCAAAATGATAAAAGCCATATACAACAAACCCACAGCAAACATCATACTGATAGGAAAAAAAGAGAAAGCATTTCCATTTAGAACTGAAACCATACAAGGTCACCCATTGTCACCACTTCTATTTAACATAGTGCTGGAAGTCCTAGCCAGAGCAAACAGCCAAGAGAAGAAAATCAAAGGCATCCAAATGGGGCCAGAAAAGGTCGAACTATTGTTTTTTGCTGACAATATGATCCTATATCTAGAAAAGCCCAACAATTCTCCCAAGAGACTCGTGTAATTGATATATAAATTCAACAAGGTCTTGGGTTACAAAATCAGTGTACAGAAATCAGTAGCTTTCATATACACCAACCATAGTGAAGCTGAGAATCAAATCAAAGACAAAATTTTAAACATCATATGATGTAGAATCTCATATAGATATGTTTTTTAGGGGGGGAGGGCCTCTGGTAAGGAATTTGAAAAAAAATCAGCATTGTATTTTTTTTTAATTACCCAAAACATTTAGGTTACTATCTAATAATATGTTACTCTTGAATTATAGCAAATAATTAATTTCAAATTTATTTGTCATATTTTTAAAAAATGGTTTATAAATTTAAAGTTCTCCCACCCCTCACCCCCCCCCCACCAAAATTCCTCTTTCTCAACTAGTATCCTTTGGTAATGATACAACCATTTCCTAATGACCTGAAATCAAAATTATCATGCCTTGACTCTTCCTCCTCTATTATGTCTGTCATGCTTTATGGGATCAATCACCAAATACTCTCTCTGCTTCCTTTCATTATTTCCTTTTAACATCTCCATTCTTCATCCTTTTTGAAAAAAAAAAAATGAACCCAAACTATCTACCTGTCCTTATTTCCCATTAGGCACTGATATAAACTCCAATGCAGCTTCTGTAGAGAGCAAGGTCACTGCTAGAAGGAACCAAGAGCAGCTGGTCCCCTCTCCTTCCCTTCCTCTCTCATAAGCTCCCAGGGGAAGGCACTGCTTTCTCCCCATGAACTATACTTTGAGTAGCAGCCAACATTTTAAGACTCAATGCTTTGTGGCTCAGCACCAATGGTCCTGGTTTCTAAAGGTGATAAATGGACCTTTTCTGTTTGATCCTTTAATCCAGGCCCTAATACACACCCAGGTTTTGTTTGTTTGTTTTTCTGGCTATCCTGTTCTTTGTACCTGAAGATTAAATGTTACTCATTAATAATTGCTCCTATTCCTTTCCTAGGGCTGATATCCCACTTCATTCCTGCAACCTCGCCTCAAAATGAAGAGCAATGCTCTCAATCCCAAAGGCAGTATTTGGGCTCTGACATTGCCTGACATCTGCCCTGAGACTGAATGACTGTTGGGTTGCCACCTCTCCCAGCCAGGCTTGCTTCTGCCTTTATCATGGTCCCATTGTCCACATGCCTCGATGCTCTGGATGCAGGACACTCCTCACAGCTTCAGGTATTGCTCACCTCAGTTTCTTCCAGATAGTCCCCCTCACAAATTGCCCGAGGAAGTAGGCTTTAAAAAGGCAAATTACCTCAGTTATGCGCTAGAATTATGAAAGTCCCCTTCCCAAAGAAGTGTCATTTTTCCTAGTAAAGATTTAGAATGAGTCATTCTAAGCAGAATTAAAATAGAAAGCACTTCTCTAAGAGGGACAACATTCAGAAAGATGCTGTGATCTGTACTGGGGCTCCCTAATTATGACCCGAAGACTGGAGTTTGAGTCCTATTTTTTCAATTCCATTCAATTTATTTTCTATTTTAAGATCTTTGCTGATGAATTCCCAACACTCTCTCCACTCCTAGCCTCTCTCCTGAGCCCTGTTCCCGTGAAGTCCAAATAGGTTCACACAGACAGCATCCTGGTGTGCTGCTTACCTTCCCCGAACAGCTCAGGTGCCTTTCTTTGGTTAATGACCACAGTGTTGCCTTTCTAGTCATTTGGGCTAAAAACATGATCATCTTTGATGCCTCTCTCATTCTCGTCACCCACATTAAATCTGTTACCAAGTTTTGCTTCTCGTTTCTTAGTTTACTTTAGATTCACCTCTCGTTTCCATTTTTTCCTATTATTACTCAAGTTTAGGCAAGTATTATCTCTGATCTGTACTTTCATACTAATCTTCAGTTAGTTCCTGGACTTTTATTCTCAGCTTACTATACTTTCATTTACATTTTACTCCCAGATACATTATCTGTCTTAAGACAACCTGCAAGATAAACCTATAGGACAAAGCATGTTACTTCTTAGGTGGGTAGTAACTGTCCCCACAATCTGTCCTCAAGTTGTCTTCCTAATCTACTATTTAGTGAGCTCACTGTTGTAGAGTTTTAATATACTTTCTCAAACATTATTTCCTTTAATAATTGCATCAGTCTGTGAGTTGAGCTGGCCTCCATGACCTTGGTTTTATTATTCCATTTTACACGTGAGGGAACAAATATACACAAAATTTTATGACAATCCAAAAGTTGCATTCCTCACTCAAAGCCACTCTGAGAGTCAGAGAGAAGCAAGTCCAAAGCTCACACACTGTTTTTCTACCTCTTTGTGATATTGGTTGAAATGTCAATTTTGAAAATACCTTAGTCTCACTCTAGACTGAACTATGGCCCCTGCCCTGGGCTCCCAAAGGTCTTTCCACATACATGGACTGGAACACTTATCATATGCAAAGTGAGTATTTATTTTCATGTTAGTCAACAGTGAGATTCTTGCAGGAAGGAACTACACTTTTGTTTTTGCTTGTTGTTTTGTCATTTAGCACATAGTAACAGGAAGTCCTGTGCAATGAATAATTGCATCTCTTTATAAAGTAGTTTGAGACTCTGTGCTGACTCCTAGTACAGTAGAACATTCCTATGCCTTAAAAAAAATAACAAGTATATTCTGATTTTGATAAATAAGACTTCTTACTCGCTCTATAGCATAAATATATATGAATGTTGCTAAATCTGAGATCAGAATTTACTTTGGAAAATCAAATGGCCATCTAGTTGTATAATAGAAAATAAATTTTATAAGAACCTGAACTATTACCATGAGTCACAGGGAGTTAGGGCCTAAAGTCATGTCTGGTTTTGAAAGAACATTTGTATTCTTCTTCAAATGCCTTTATTAAGAATTAAGCTATTATAGAGTATGAGCTCTTCACATATTTAACAGACATTAAACCAATAGAGTTATTCAACCTTTGGAAGTTCCCATGACATGACTAATCTTGGACATATTTATATTTTATGAGTGACTAAGTAACATCTTGAATATGTTTGCTGGTGGAAGATATATTTAACCAAGAATTACAATAAGGAAATCTGGAACTTTGCTTTTTGCTATGGTTTAATATGTTTAACACCTTAACTGCCATGAGAATTGCATTTAACTCACTCTAGTTTTGACCCTGGGGCTACATGAAGCATATATAAAATCTTACTTGTTGATGTTCTTATTCTTACAATTAGTATTGATAATTTAATTTTTTAAATGTGGATTAAATGAATAGAAGTCAATAATTTCATTTTTATATTTATGTTTACCTTCAAATTAACACTTGAAATTTTTATTCTATTTTCTTAATTAAACACTGTGGCCCCAAGGAAAAGTTTCTGCTTTTCTTGTGTGGCAATGTGTTAATCTCTCAAATTTCAAGAAAATGAATGATGTCAAGCCAAAGAATAAACTGTATGTGGTAAAAGAGCCTAGCACTACTGGCAAGATGACCCCTTAGATAGAATATATCCTTAAGCATTTGTTAATGTGGAATCCTTGCAGTTCCTTGGATTAAGCAAAATATGGGAGAAATTATAATCGATTAAAATGGTGATCTCTGATTATTATCAGGCATTGTCTGTTGGTTATTTAGAAAAGTCTCAGCCAGTAGGAAGAATCTTAAAGTCTCATATGTTTTTATGAAGGGTGAATATCCTCACACTTTTTCTGTGTAACCTTAATTTAACATCTTCCTCCTTACTTGGCTATGTACAATTAGCTCATCTGAGTTAGAACCAAGGGTTAAGAGGGCCCTGATCACAGGTTCAACTACATATTTGATCTGCATAGGATGGTGAACAAGGAAAATGCTGGTGCCTTTTAATTCTAGGCCTTAGGTTTTCACATTTTCAGAGCCAAAGACAAACACCTAATGTGTGTACTAACCCTCATTCTACAATTGCTCTGGGAAAATGCTACATTTTAAGAAAATGATATGTAAGGCAAATAAATCCTTTATTGACTGCCTGGCTCTTAACTTCAATATGCTGCTCACAACCTGACAAATTCAGATCAGTATACCATTGGCACGAATGCTTTTCCCTTTTTATCTTCTTTTATCTTTTTCACATTTACATTTTTTTAAATTTTTCAAATTCTTTGGACCATTGCTGATATTGAATTGTTGAATAATTGAAAAGAAATTTCTATTAAAAAATGGTAATATATATTCTAGATTCAATAGACTAAATTTGAAATAACCTAGAGACTAGGGCATAATATTTGACATTAAAAATACTTTTATTCTCTCTCCGAACTTTCTTTTTCACCTTATACTATATATTAGTTCAGTCTGTGTCCTAAAATTAGTCCCTATCTACCCTTATTGTCTTAAATTCCTTTCTCACCCTCTGCTTATAGCTAAAGTTCTTCAGTGCTTTTAATGAAGTGCTTTACTGAGAGCCAGCTCTAACCCAGAAAACCAAACCAGACCTAGAAATAGAAGTCAACAATATGTGGTTTTCACACTTGAGTTCACAGCCCAATGAAAGAAACAGTCAGAGCAAACAAAATCCCCCAAAATATACTGAGGAAAGTGCCGCCAGAGGTTTTAAATGTATAAAAGAGCACCAAGGAGAGGAGAATGAGTCCAGCCTTTGGAAAGTGGGGAATAGGAACAGTTGTGTAGGGGAGAGCTGGTGTCCGAGAGGGACAGGAAGTTTAAGTTCTCACAGTCTTCTGTAAAGCACAATGTTTTATGAACCAAGAAATCTCCAGCTGCCGTTGAGAATATGGGTTTTCATGAAATCCTTTCTTAAATGTATTGTCTGAGCAAGCGTCACTGAGGCACGGACTTAATTGTCAAGTAATAATTCCATGTTGGCTGTAGAAGAAATTGGAGTTTCAATGTCATGTAGATATTTATAACAAACAATGGTGCTTGATGGAATAGGCTCTAAATTATTCTCAATTGTCCTATTGTGTGAATTATTTATGAACTTTTACACATCTGTAAACTCTTAGAATAAACCACTTTAACCACTCCATATATAGACAGACCAAGAATTATCAAACATCTTTCACATGATCTACTTACAATTCATTGATTTACCTCAACATAATATTTTGCACGTACAAATTGCAACATTTCAGTTGCCCAGATGTTTGACTATTGGACATTTCAATTGCATATATTTATTGGTGCCCACAAGTGAACACAAACCTTTGAGAATCACTGGGTAGAAATTGAGTAGTAGGCAATATAGACATCTATGTTATTTTTTGTTTCTTAATATTTTGTTTCGTGAAATAAATAATTACTGGGATCTGTAACAGCAGTGGAAAAATAGAGTAGGAGAAGATTAGAAGGGAACTGATAATTTGCACAGCATCCACTATGAGCAGTGTCTTTACATGGATTCCCATATTTTATCACCGTAACAAGACAGGAAAAAAAGCACATCATTAGCCTTTAGATTATCACTCATTGAACTTGATTACCCCCATTTTATCAACATGAACATGACACTCATTTTCCAAGATCCAAACATCTAAGGTAGGCTCCATGTCCACGTCCACATGTGGCCAGTGTGTAGCCACCCAAAGCTGAAACTGACCGTGGATTTTTAACCACAAGATAAACTGCACTGCTTGCACCAAACTTTTATTTCCCCTGTTTGACAGTAAACGCTATCACTCGTGCCTCTGGCTTGATATAGAAATTGGGTAAATCATGCTAAACACATTGGAAACTTTATGTCAGATTTAAGCACTGACTTGCTAAAAGCGAGTGCATCTGCAGTGGACAGAATTATGGCCCCCAAATATGTCTATGCCAAGCCCTAGACACTAAAAATATATTATATGACAAAAAAGACCTTACAGATGGAATTAAGATTGTAGATTTTAGAACTGGGAGAGTATTCTGTACTATCTGGGTTCCATATTATCACATAAACCCTTAAGAGTAGAGAGCTTTCTCTGATTGGTGTCAGAAAGATACAGCAAAAACAGAAGCCAGAGAGATGCAAAGTGTGGGAATGTCTCAATGCACCATGGCTGGCTCTGAAACATAGGTTCCCATATATGAGGACCAGAGAGAGGCCTTGGGAGCTCAGGGTGCCCCTAGCTATCAGTTGGCCTGGAGATGAGGACCTCAGTCCTCAAAGCAAAAGGAAATGGACCCTGCCAACCATGTGAATGAGCTCAGGAGCAGATTCACCCCATAACTCTTGATAAGAGCCCAGCCGACCGGCACCTCAGTTCCAGCCTGGCAAAACCATTAATAGAAGTAGAGTAATGGGATGAACCAACCCAGACTTCCAACCTATAAAACCATGAATAAGAAAAAAAAGCGTATTTTTTTAGACAACTACGTTTGTGGCAATTTGTTATGGCAGCAAAGGAAACTAACATAGCACCCCACCACCTGGTTAGTAGCCCTAGCCTTGGTCAGCCTAGCAGGGATTTCCTGAGCCCCTCCCTTCCCCAGTATTTATCCACATTCCTACCGCAGACCTGCATCTGCCCCAGTTAGGACGTGATGTATTCTCATCATGAAATTTGACTCGCAAATCATCCCCAGAGGCCACTGTTCCTTTTCCCTTGCTTTCAACAAAGTATTTGCATCATATGATCCTATTCTTGAGTTAAATTCACCATGACTGGTTTAAAAGAGTATGTGGAATTAATTCATGAACTGATACTTTCCATATACCCAATTATAATCAATCATAATAAACCCAATCTAGTCATTTCTTTTTCAATAATCATTTATTTTTTTTACTCTAAAAATAATATATTCTCATTTTAAAAATTCCTGGCATGTAATAAGCACTCAATGTTATTCAGTAAGTACCAGTAGTAATAGTGGCCACAACAGTAGTGTGGTTGGAAAATCATGGCCTCATTCCAAGGCCTGTGCTCCCTGGACACACAGACAAACATAATGGGCCAGGCAGCCTCATTCCAAAAAAAATATATATATATATATAGTAAGTCTGATTTTAGCAAATATTTTGCTTTTTTATCCCACCCTCAAAAGAGCTGTTGAGAAATGTGTTCCTTCATTTTACTGCAGCTTGTCCTTCTGCAATAGTTTTCTATTGCTATGGAGCAATCACTACTAACTTAGCGGTTTGCAACAATTAAAATCTCACAGTTATTCTAGGTTAGTAGGAGTCCAGGCATGGCTTAGCTGGACGCTCTGCTTCAGGAGCTTCCCAGGGTGAATTCCCGGCTGGGGCTGAGTTCTCATCAGAGTCTTGAATGTAAACATCCAATTAATTTCCATGCAGCTTTGAGACTAAGGTTCCCTTTTGCTTGCTGGCTGTCAGCCAGTACCATGCTTGCAGTTCCTGCCCTGTGGTCCTCTCCTTGGCCTTCCTAAAGACCCTCTCCCAGCATGGCAGCTCACTTCTCCAAAGCCAGGATCAAAGTCTCTCTCATTTCAAATCCCTCTCTTGTGAATGGCTCACCTGCATTGGTCAGGCCCACTTAGGATAATGCCCTTTGATTAACTAAAAGGAAACCAATTAGGGACCTTAATTACTTTTGCAAAAATTCCTTCCTTTAATCAGGTGAGTGAAATCCCACCATATTCACAAGTCCCACCTGCAGGCAAAGGGATGTGTTATGCAGGGTGAGTACATCACTGGGCAGGATCTGTGGGCCATCCTAGAATTTTGCCTACCACATTCTTGTTTAAACCAAGCTGAGGAGAACTTCTGGAAAGGAACAATGTGTCCTCAGCAGTAAGAACCTCTACAGAATTTAAAGACTAAGGGTTAAAGATAAAGAAACTCTGGTATCAGCAGGTTTACTGGACAGAGCTCAATTGCATATCTTAGGAACAGACCTCTTTTTCCTAAAGCCAGAAAAATCAGAGACCTCAAAAGGGAAAGATGAGTAGTTTCTGTAGTTCCCTGTAGTGGCCATGAACCTGGGCTCTGAACTCAGACATATTGCGTTTGGAATACCAGCTTCACTACAGACCAAGATGGTCAAGTGTTTGAACTTCTCTAATAATATAAAAACATTTATTGAGCATTTTTCAGGTCATAAGTACTAAGCTAAATACTTTAAATCAGGGGTCCTCAAACTTTTTAAACAGGGGGCCAGTTCACTGTCCCTCAGACCGTTGGAGAGTGTGCACTGTGGGCCCAGGACGAGTAGGCTACTAAGCAGGACAGGCAGCGGTGGCAAAAACACCCGGAGGGCCGGATAAATGTGCTAGGCGGCCCGAATGTGGCCCTCGGGCTGTAGTTTGAGGACTACTGCTTTAAATAAATGATGTAAACTAATAGTTATAGCAGCTGTATGTGGTAATTCTTTTACCTCTATGTTCCAGATGTAGACGCTGAGGCTTGGTGAGATCACGTAGCTTGACAAAACAAATTAAACAGTAGAGGTAGAATTTAACTCCCGCCCATAAGACTCTCAAGCCTTCTCACTTTGCCACCACCTGTGATGATCTCTACACTTAAGATGCCTTAGAAAACCTGGTGTAGCAGGAGCTTCTACCTGCTAAGGTTGTGTCAAGACTGATTGAGCTGAGGCATGGCAATCTTCCAGCACGGTGCCACATGCTGGCTTCTAGGGCAGAGTTGACAAGCTTATCTGTAAGAGCCTGAGAGAAACGTTTTATTAATAAGCTTTGCAGATCACACAATTTCTCTTTGCAATGATTCAGCTCTGCTATTGACGTATGAAAGCAATGATACACAATAAGTTAACAAATGAGTGAGGGTGTGTTCCAATAAAACTTTATTTATAAAAGCAAGCAGAGGTCAGATATATCTCTCAGCCCACAGTTTGCTAATTCCTGCACTAAGAAAACAAATTTAAAAATCTAATAGTCCACCTTAATATCATTCACATTTGCTGCAAAATCATACCTTTCAAAATCATGCCATAATGTTTTCTTAAATGTACCCCTTAATATGGAATTTTATTAGATAAATTTATTTTAGTAGCCAATTACTATATTTTTTCTTTTTACTACGTGTGAGATAATTTCTGACAAATTAATATAAAAGTAATTTGCTCATTAAAAGCTTCCATCAATTCGTTCAACCACTGAGCAGATACTGAGTCATTCTGGCCCACTGAACTGCTGGCTTCCTACATGTGGTCCATCTCACTGATTTGATTTTGTGCAGTGCTTTTCTGTTCTCTAGTGTCTTATGAGAATATTTAAATTCACTATTTCATTTTCCACTTTCATGCTGTTGCTTCTTATTTTTGCTCACTCTTCTTACATCTCCGCTTGGATCCCTGGCGATTCATTGTATCACTAAAGATTCAACAAGGAAAGAGAACCTACATTATCATTCTCTTGAACAGAGACGTTTAATATGAAGAATTATTAAATATAACATAGAATTGAAATAATGAGGCCATTAAGAAGAAAAAAGGACTCTGAAGAATATAGAAATAGAAGATATAAGTAGCCACCACTAGCGTTAAGGCTAAGAAAGAGTGTCCAAGAAAAATGCACCTCCTTCCTCCAGCCTGAGCTCCAGGTGTTGCTGAAGAAGGTGAAGGCATGGCTCAGTGGAAGGCGGAGAAGGCACTGTGGTACTGCACTGGCCATCTGCCCTTGGGGATTTACGGTAAAGATGCCCTCTCAGCTGCAGGGGAAAGGCATTCATGGTGAGGTGCTCATTAGAGGCTCACTACTAAAAACATGCCCAAGGGTGAGGCCAGGGTAAGCTGTAGCTGCAGGAGCCAGACACTGGAGAGGATGGGTACCCTGCAGGAATCAGAATACACAATCCTCTCTTTCTGCAATGTCTCTTTGTCTCTAATGACAAAGCTTAACATTAGGCCATCCCGGAAAAAAAGAAAAAAAAAAATATATATATATATTTTTATATGTATATATATGCATATAAATATAAATGCATATAAATATAAATGTATATAAATATATATGTATATATATAAAAGAAAAAAGATATATATGTGTGTATAGAGAGAGAGAGATAAATACATAAGTAAGGTCCAAGATTAATTTTCACAAAGCAGAAAAAAGGGTCAAATTTGTAGCTGAGCAGTAATAAATCCATAACTGACACACTCACTTTCCAACTCATCTTTTGTTTTCTTCATAGCGCCTATGTTTTCTGTATCTTGTCAACTCAAACTAAATGCATTCTCAGAGTCTCCCGGTGTTTTTGTGCCAGATTGAGTTTTCAGCCCATTGGGCAATACTGCCGATCCCCTGGGAAGTTTTCCTGTGCGTGATGAGGCAGCTTCTCTGCAGGAGTTTGCATAGCGTGTCCATCCATGCAGTCTCCTATCATGTAGTGCCATTGACCCATCAGGTGTCCCAGGAGACATCTGAATCTCTGTGTCCAGTGCCAGGTGTTGACAGTGGTCCCTACAAAGATCCAGAGGCATATGGCACGGCACAGTAAGGGAGAGCGCACGTCTCTCTACCCAAACTGCAACGGGATGCATGCCACCAACCGTCTGGGGGGCTCAACCAACCAGGGCGCTACACTGAAAAAATACATCTGAAGTCTACCTTGGGTTCCAATATAAGAGCCCCGCTACTGTTAAATAAATTATGATATGTTTTCAAAATGTATTGTTAAGCAACCATGAATAAACTTTTATGAACATCTAATAACATGTAAAATGCCCATAAGTTAAAGCTATCAGAATTTATCTTATATACATACATATATATATATATATATATAAAACCAACATAATGCACCAATAGCAACTATTTCTAGAAGTAAGAATGCTGAATTTTCTCCTTTGTACGTATTTTGAAGAGTTTTCTTTAATGGCCACTGTGTTATCCAAGAACAATATTAAGGCAACTTCTCTTTAACATTTGACACCTCTTCTCTTTGTTTTTCTCTTCCTTCCCTAAAAATGGTTCCATGAAGAAAAGATTCTCTAAAATTGTGGCACATAGGAATTGCTCAATAAATTCTTATTTCGTTAAAGTTATTCGACCACCCTAAAATGAAGAGAATACTGCATTATTCCTTTTATCAGTTATGAAAACAAATTCCTCCTTTGAGGGTCCCAATCCTCTTATTAGCTCATGGACACCACATTAGAAATTCAGTTTCAAAGTTGTCAGGTTTTATTTTCAGTGCTAAAGAGACATTACATTGTTTTATTTTGTGCTAGATGTTTTGCAAATTTTTTTACCATTGCTCTAAGAATTTAGAAAATGACCTATTATATCTTTAATGTGAAGGCTACATTGCCACACACCAACTTGGAAGATGTACTGATGCTACCAGGTGACCTTCAAGAAAGAGAATTCGAACTTCATCTCAAAACCTACACTTGACAGTAAATGATTTAGGATGTGCCTAAAGTCTTATACCCATCTGACCAGTCATAATTGGAAGACTTGCAGAGGGGAGGTTGTAGGTTTCCAGGGGTCATTCTTCCATTCCTAAAAGCCTTTGTCACTGAGTTCCATGGAGGATATACCTACATTATTTTAGAAATGAAAGATGGCATGCAATGGCTATAAACAAGATTTTTTTGGTATTCCTCGGCCATCTCTGCTATGTGGCATAATTAATCAATTAAACGTTTCTGAAATAAACATTTCTTGGCATACACATCAGATGGAGTGAAGTGTTTGAATAGCTGAGATCCATAAGTCATCCTATATAAAAAAGTCATCCTTGTTTGTACCTGCTTTTTTTTAAAGGATTAACAAGGAACTGGAGGAAACACAGGGCTTCCCGCTGGGATTGGTTACAGGCCACGGTCTAGTGCTACAATGTTTCGTGCTAGTACGATTTAACCAGCAACGGCTCACTTACTGCCTCCTGAGACTTGCCGGTGGAAAACTATTTAATATCATTTTGGTTTTAATCTTTGATCACGTACATTCTCAAATCACTTTGCTTGCAAAATATTGTCCTCTCATGGTTGAGTGTATTTTGCTGTTGGGTTGAAAAATTCTACTTTAATCTGCTTACAAGAACTCATTCATCATTCATTTGTTCACAAATACTTATTGAGCACTTAGGTATGCCAAGAAGATGCTAAACTATGGGAATAAAAACAAGAAAAATATTCTCTCCGTGCCTTCAAAGAGCTTGTAGAAGAGACACGTATGATGATTACCA
>VSMD01064765.1:0-27544 GCA_008750895.1 Mirza zaza | reverse complement strand
GGAGGATCGCTTGAGCCCAGGAGTTTGAGGTTGCTGTGAGCTAGGCTGATGCCACGGCACTCACTCTAGCCTGGGCAACAAAGCGAGACTCTGTCTCAAAAAAACAAACAAACAAAACAAACAAACAAAAAAGCTTAATGAAAAATAACACCATTCTTACGGAAACTCATTTAGAAAATAGACAAGGGGTTATTTTCCAACTGTGGTTGAAGCCAGTAAAACCCTGCTGTCAAAACACACAGTAGACATCACAAGAAAAGAAGACTACAGACCGATCCCTCCTTAGTGTTACCAGAAAAGTCTCTAAAAATATTAGCAAAAAAATCCAGCAATATAAACAAGGATATCTCATCATGACCAAGAAGGGTTTATTCCATGAATTCAAGATTGGAATACATTCAAAAGTTAATCGTCATAATTTATAATATTAACAGAATAAAAGAGAAAAATCATATTATCTCAATAAATGCAAAAAAAAAATCTTTGGCAAAAATTCAACATCTGTTCAAAGTAAATATCTCAGAAAGTAGGAATAGAAAAGTCGAAGAAAACTGCCTCAAGCCAGAAAATGGCATTGACAAAAACTTATAGCTAATATCATACATAATGTTGAAAAACTGAACTGAATGTTTTTCACCTAAGATCAGGATTAAGGCAAAGACATCTGCTTTCACTACTTCATTTAACATTGTGCGGAAAGTTTCAGGAAGTGCAATAAGCAAGGATAAAAACAAAATACAGAAATTGGACCAAAAAAAAAAAAGAATTAAAATGTGGCTTATTTACAAATAACACAATTTTCTACATAGAAAATACTCAGAAATCTATGGTCCAGCTACTAAATCTAGTAGGTAAATTTGTTAAGTTAAAGAATATGTAAGAATGTAATAAGGAAAAATTTAAAAATTTAAAAAAACTAAAAATTAAATCAGTTGAAAGTAGATAAAAGTAAGTATAAGCAGGTGTATAAAAGATGGGCCAAATTTTAAAAATAGGCAAAGATATCAACAGAATGATATCATCCACATTAAATTTTGATAGATTAAATATTCTATTTGAAAGGCTGAGATTGTCAGGTTGGCTGAATAAAAATCGTATATGCTTCTTACAAGAGACATACCTTAAACATTATACAAGCACATAGAAGAGATGGAAGCAGGTGCAGGGGAAATCTATGTCATGTACAATTAACCAAAATAAATCTTGTGTAGCTATGCTAATATCAGATGGTCTACCTTACAGCAAAAGGCAATTCAAGAAATAAAGAGGGAAATGTCATAGTGACAAAGGCAGGTTTGTGTGTCATCCAACCTGGGCAGGTTTTCTTGCAGCCGTTTATGTGCTCTGGGTTTCCTAGCAGCGATGCAAACCCAGTCTGCATGCAGTATCCACCTGCACCTCTCCGCTTCATCCTTAGGGTACTTGGAAACAGGCAAGGGGAAGTGTTGCAAGCGTGAGGCTCATGCCTTCTTCTGTCATGAGTAACGAACTCCTTTGTCTCTGATCCAGGAAGCTCACGTCTTCTGCCAACATCTATGAAGCGTGGCAGACTTCATTGTTAGCCCATACGTAGGTGAAATCTAGATTCTTCACAGTTCTTAACTAACATACACGGATGGCCAATAATCCCAGGAAAAGATGCTCAACATTGTTAGCAATTGGAGAAAGGCAAATTAAAAGCCACAATAAAATACTCTGCACGTTCGCTAGAATGGCTGATGTTTAAAAGAATCAATAAGCCTAAGTGGGGACGCAGGGCAGCTAAAATCCTCACACATTGCTGGTGGGAAAGTAAAAAGGTATTGACGCTATGAAACATCGTGTCGGCTTCTTCTACAGTCTAAATACATGTCCTGAATAACCTATAACTGCACACTTCATGTATCTATCCAACAGTATAAATAAGTCCCTGCACACACAAAGATATATGCCAAAGTATTCATAACGGCTTTGTTCCTAATAGCCACAACATAAACAAAACCCAAGCGCCAACCAGCAGGCAAGCAGATAACGATGTATATGGCACAGCCACGAGATGGGATGCTATTCGGCAACGAAAGGAACAAATTCCTTACGCACACAACAATACGGAAGGACAGATCTCAGAAACATGTTGGGCAAAAGAAGCCATTTCCATAAAATTCTGGAAAAGGCAAATCTTAGCTGTGGTGACCGAAAGCAGATCAGTAGTCTGGAGACAGTGGGTGGAGATCGTTTTCTGCAAATGGGCATAAATGAACTTTAATGGTGCGTCTTGATTGCGGTAATGTTAACAACTGTATGCATTTCACAAAATGCATACAACTTTACACTTCGAATCGGCGTATTTAAGTAAACAGACTATAGCTTATAAAGTTGCACCAAAAGGAACATGCCAATAGGAAAAATCTACAGCAATATGACACTTGGTCAAAGAGTAATAGTTTCCCTTCCCTCCCAATAGCTAACTTAATTTATTTTTATGTCCATTGTTTCAGGATCATTTGTTGAAAAGATGATTTTTCTCCATCAAACTATCCTGGTGCTTTCATCAAAAATCAAATCAGTGTTTATTTAAATTGTGGTCAATTTCTGGATTATATTAAATAGTCTGTTCTGGATATACGATATCTGTTCCGCTGGACTACGTATCTGCCCTTCCACCTCACCCCTGCTGTCCTGCCACAGGTGGTTTGAATTCACCAGCTTGCTGTCACCATCTGGTTAAAAGGGGTTTAGACTCCACGCGGATCTTGACTGTGAGAAAACGCGAAGTTGGCATCGCGATAGTATGGGCAGCTGAAAAGCAGGTTAGAAGCGGGCTACGTATGGTGCTAAGAAGACACACGACTGACGGAGGCTTCTCGATAGATCCAGCAAAGACGGAAGGAACCGCCCAAACCGCGAAATTCCCAGGGACGACGAGGCAGAGGCCACGCTGACGTTCCGCAAGCTACTGGAACCTGGCTGCTCTCGTCGCCTACCCTGGAACCAGGGAGAAGCGCGGCGCCCGCTCGGGGTGTCTGGACTTTGGAGGCCGCGTCTTCCGTGCCTGGGAACGTCGCTGTCTCCGTCCGTGAGACTAACCCAAAAGGCCGTGTTTGCACGGGGGCCGGGACAGAAGCATGCCGTGTCTGACTTCCAAAAGCAGCAGCTCTGCGGTGTTCTCGGGCCCTGGTGACTGACGCACACTCAGGTGTGACTCTGGAGGTGTCTGCAGCTCACACTGCGCATGGAGCTCACGGCTGAGGCCTGTGAGTGCCACCCGGTGGTGGGCCCTGGGACTTCGGACCAGAACATCCCCAGGTGCATCGATAGGGTATTAAGACATACGATATACGATACGATATTAAGACGTTAAGAGACCACTCCTAGCTTGCTGTGGGGCAGTGACTGTGACGGGCATGAAACCACCTTAAAAACCGGAAATGCCCATAATGTCTTGAGTGATGTCAGAGAAACACCCCATAAGGAGGGCAGAGTCCAGAAGAGTCCGGAACAAAGCGGTCTATACAGAGCCGTGCTGCCGGGAGAACGCCAGCAGGTGCCGGTCTCACAAGCAGCGGCCGCTTTCCCTTCCGGCCGACTGCAGACCCGCCCGAGGGTGCACGCCGACTGCCGCGCGGCCGCGTCCCGTGGGCAGCCCTTGTCCGGCCGGCGAGAAGCGGCGTGGCTGAGGGAGAGCAGCTCCATGGTGGGGGGACGGCACCCTGTTTGGGAGCCCCCCCCTGTGGCTGACGGAAGACGTGACTGAGGAAGCAGGCACGATCAGCGCGGCGGGCTGACGCACACGCCGCTTCCTTGTGGCACTGGAAGGACTGGACGAGGACAGGAGCCCCATGTTCGGGCGTTTCTGATACCTGGGCGGTGGCCACGGGCCCAGCCGTGCGGCCAGGCAGATGGGCAGCGGCTGCTGGACCACTGGAGCGCGGTGTGAGGCCGGGTGGGAGCCACCATGGGCATCTGAGGGCCCCGCGAGAGCAGGGCATGTTGAGGTCCATCAGAAGATCCCTCTTCCAGGATGGCAGGTGCCTGGAACCAGCAGTGGATGTCCTGGCGCACTCACTCGCGGTGGCCACCAGGGTCCAGGGAAGGGGCGGGCGTGGGGGCTGCACTGGGCGGGGGGCTGTGTCTGGACACGTCCCTCTCGCACCCTCAGAGGCACAAGCTGCCAGACACAGCCGTCCTGTCGGTGATCGAGGGGGCAGAGGCTGCAGGTGGCAGCCCCTGGGGGGAAGGCCCCACGCACAGCTGAGCGGCGGACTGTGCCCGGCCCCTGCTGGTCACTCTGGGAGGCTATAAATGGGTCCCCGCGGGAACAGACACTCGCCTTGGACCAGCCGTTGCGTACCTGGCGGTAAAGGCAAATGCTCGAGTATAAAAGGACTAGCACGGAAGACACTATACCAGTTTGCACCACGGAGTTTCTGTGTTTCCCCGAAAATAAGCCCTACCCATAAAATAAGCCCTAGCAGGATTTCTAAGCATTTGCGCAATAGAAGCCCCACCCTGAAAATAAGCCCTAGTGACGGGCGTGGCTGCGCAGCGCGTCTGTACAACCCGTGCGTGTCGTCGAGGAGCGGGAAAGAAGACGAGCAGCCCCTCTCATCTGCCGCATGAGAGCTTTCATGCTCGACATGAGAGATCGGGGCTGATGGTTCTAAAGGAAACAGAGTCACAAGACATTCAGGATGGGATTCGAGGTCTGGAGAGTGAGGATGATGTTCCAGAAGAAGACGACTTCACTGTATTTGAATAAATGTAGATGGTTGTACCGTACTTAAAAAAAAAATAACACATCCCCTGAGAATAAGCCCTAGGGTGTGTTCTCGAGGAAAAAGAAATATGAGACCCTGCCTTATTTTTGGGGAAACGCGGTACATTTCTTCAAGCCGAAGAGCACGCTTCACAACTTACAGCGTCCAACCACGCTGGGGCAAAGAGACGCGGCCCCCGATGGGCGCAGGGGTGCGTGTCGTCCTCAGCCATGGTTGGCAGAGGGCGGGAATGGGCACCGCAGCGCTTGCTCAAACTGGCGGGATTAAAGGCACGAGGAGCTGGCCGACACCGTCACGGGTGTGTGTCCACACCCGGCGTGGGGGGAGGCTGAGGAGGGGTCCCGGCTAGACAGATTCCTCCCTTTCTGGGGCGTCTGGGGAGATGCCGGTGCAGCCACACAGTCCTGCCCTCATCGCCGCAGCTTCCTTTCCGCGTCTGACGCCGCGGTCCGGGCTCGGAGCTGCACCTGCGGGGGCCGGAGGCAGGGTCAGGCAAGAAACCAACTGGACTCGGAACCCTTATTCCAGAATGTCTAGGGCAGATCGTACCTTCACCCAATCCGAGAACAACCGGAGGTGACGGGGCACGCAGCTGTGTCGTGGTGGGGCGGAGACAGCGGCTCGGCTCGAGCACTGTGCGAGCCTGCCCTGTTCTTACTGTGGCCATTCCGAGAGGGACACGGTGATGTCCCACCATGGCCTGGGCTGGCGTTGCCCTGGCGGCGAATGGCGGAACCCCTCTGCTCAGTCTGTGTCTACCCTGGCGTCCCCTTCTCTGACGGAGCATCCGTCCCGGTCGTCTGCCTGTCCCTTGCAGGGGCTGCCTCTGCTCTGTCTGCTGGGATGCTGGCATGTGGGGGGTTTATCTGTGGCAGTGACGGCCTCCTGCCCTGTGCCCGCCTCTGTCACGTGGAGCCCAGCGAGTGCCCAGCAAGTGCCTCTCCCAGGCTCCCCGGGGGAGCGGGCCCCTGGCTGCTCCCGTTTCTTCCGCCGCCAGAAAACCATCTTTGGAAACGTTTGCAGGACAGGCCTGTTCTGGCCGAGGCTGATACAAGGGTGTTTGTGTTGGTCACATACACGTGGAAAGAGAAGCTATTATCTTATGCCAGAAACTCAAGCGTCCCTATCCCCTTGAGAGTGACAACATTTGTGGACTCTGCGATACAGCAGGGGCCTGCCCTGTCCGTTCTCCTTGGTCTAGATCAGGCGTCCTCAAACTTCGGCCCGCGGGCGACATGCGGGCCGCCTAACACACTTATCCGGCCCTCCAGGTGTTTCTGCCACTGCTGCCTGTCCTGCTCGGCAGCCGACTTGTCCGGGCCCACGGTGCGCACTCTCCAACAGTCTGAGGGACAGTGAGCTGGCCCCCTGTTTATAAAGTTTGAGGACCCCTGCTCTAGATGATGTCATTGTGCTGGGAAAGGGTCAGCAGTGAGTGACATGAGCCACCCCCAGCCCTGCTGGGGCCGCCAGCAGCTGGGACCGCAGCTAATTGGCAGTGTGGGGCAGTCGCTTCTCCACAGCAGGTAATTGGACCCTGGAGTCCCCACATCCATGCACCAGGGGGAGGAAGACAGCGGCCCCTTCCCCCCAGCGCCTCCTTAAACCCGGGCAGGGCCAGCGGCTCCCGGGACTGGCCGGGCTGCGTCAGGGGTGTCAGAGAGCAGGGACGGTGAACCGCGGGGCCGTGCTAGGAGGAGGAAGGTCCACCACGCGGACCCCGCAGCCATCCAGGGTAGGTTCCCACAGCGTCCTTCCCTGCAGTGAAGTGACTGGGTCTGCGTGGCCACCCCGGATCCGGTCCCGCAAGGGGCGAGGTTGGAGGAAGGCCAGGACGGGGACCCCCAGCCCCCACTGGCCCAAGACCCAACTGTGCCATGCAGGGCCCTCCCCCAGCAGCCTCCCTCTGTCCCCACGCCCTGCTTCCCCATGCCCTTCCTGTCCCCACGCCCTCTTGTCCCCACGCCCTCTGTCCCCACGCCCTGCCCTCCCCAGGAGCCTCTCCCTCAGCAGGTGGAAAAGACCACCCAGGGCAGGGCACGATACCCACCCCCACATTGCCCACCCCCAGCTTTGCCTGCCCCTCGAGAGGTGACCCCTGAGTCCCACCTTAGAAGCCTCTGCAGCGTGTCTGCTGCCCGGGCATCTGCACGCTAGCATGCCGGTGACACCCGCCCTTTAGGTGCCCTCGCCCCCCTCGCCCTGCCCGTCCACCGCACCCCTCCTTCCCTTCCCGCTGCGCCTGCCGAGGGGCCACTTTCCTGGGTCTGAGGTCGGTGGCCGGTCCCGTCTGCTGCCAGGTGGAGAAGCGGGACTTGTGCGTGGGGAGGGGGACACAGGAGGGGTGCCAATCCCAGGCCCCAGTGTAACTCCATCCTAAACCTGCAGCTGGAGAGCACCCTCCTCCCTCCACGGCGTCCGGCTGGACTGTGCCGTGCTGGCGATTTTGGGGAGCGGCGTGGCAAGGGGTGCGAGGGAGATGTTCAAAGTCCCCTAGTCCCCTCCGCCTCCCAGACCTTGCCGGGGTCCTCTCCCGCCTGCCCATCCCCACTGCAGCTCAGACCTCGGGCTGAGCCTGGTCCCAGGCAGGGCACCGGGGGCCGACCTTCCCCAAAAGCACGTCCCGGAGGGCCCGTGTTTGGTGTTGATGAAACATGGCATTCCCGTCCTGCACACTGTCCACTGAGTGCTCCCGCCACGGGACGGGTCGGGAGAGCTTTCAGATCAAATGTCTAGTTCTCCTTCCAGATAACAGGGGGAAAAGGATGAAATCTGGGGAGAAATGTAAATTGCCCAGGCATATACATCTTGTCATGGTTTCATTTCGCCGAGAGTGTCCTGCTCTCGTGAGCCGTCACCCCAAGGAGACAGGGGACATGGGGCCCGGGTGGGGCAGAGGCTCATGGCCGAGTCCTCACCCCACAGCCATGCTCGGTAGCACGTGGGCTGGTGGGTGCCACTGGCTGAGAGGGGCAGCTGGGAGCAGTGAGTCCGCACCGGCCACAGGCGCGTGGGTGCAGGAATGTGAGCCGAGGGCCGCACATCTTCCAGCTTCTTGAAAGGAGCCAGATGTCTGTGCTTCCGCGTGAAATGTTCTCACTTCCCGCAAGGACGTCAGTTTTGGAGAACTGTCCTTCGTGAACCTGCAGGATCGAGGAGTGGGCATGACACAGTCGTGTCTGGGACGGGCTCGCGCAGTGCTCAGAGCTCGCTGGAATTCTCACTCTGCCCACGATCAAAATACGTCCCCTGTTTATGTCTAAGATGTCACTAATAGTCTTCGGTTATTTAAAAATCGGTGCCGAAGGAGCTTCCACGAGCGGCTGCCCGTGGCTGAGTCTCGCCGCAGGCTGAGCCTGAGCCCCGCGGTGTCGTGTCCGTGGAAAAGGCAGCATGGGGCAGAGGGACACCTGACAGACCCACAGGCATTGGACGCTTGGTCCTGAAATGTTCCTGATGTCACATAAGAAGAGCCCCCTTGTCTCTTAACATGTGTTTAACCACCTTGGCATCCCTAGCAATCCAGCCCATCTTTGCTAATCGCATGGCCTGAAATCCCCGTCTCTGACTGAGGACCATCTGTGATGTTCCTACGTGGCCCCGTGGGTTTAACGGTGGCACTCTCTATTCTCAGCGTTTATTCTCTTAGACCAGGGGTCCTCAAACTTTTTAAACAGGGGGCCAGTTCACCGTCTCTCAGACCTTTGGAGAGTGTGCACTGTGGGCCCGGGAGGAGTTGGCTGCTAAGCAGGACAGGCAGTGGCGGCAAAAACACCTGGCGGGCCAGGTAAATGTGCTAGGCGGCCGGCATGTGGCCCTCGGGCTGTAGTTTGAGGACGCCTATCTTAGACTGTCTTTTATGTTGACTGTATCCGTTTCTATCTGGAGGGGCAAGTCCTCTCTGCCCATCATTTCCTATTTCCTTTTTTTCTGAATTGTCTTAGCTGTTCTCACCTGTTATACTTCCAGAAGGTTTTAACAGTTATTTCACCCTGTTTCAAGAAAAATAAAATCTGGTGAGATTTCCATTAGAATTAAGCTAAATTTCAAAATTGATTTGAAGATATTGACATCTTTGCAATATTATTTTTTTCCCATCCAGGTTATGTTCTGATTAGGGATTGTTGGTACACAGGAAGGCTGCATTTTAAATATTTATCTTGAAATCCCTTAACTCTGATAGTGTTCCAGATTTTCTAGATTAAAAATTATGTCATCTAGAAACAATGACAATTTTTTCTATTTCTTTATCCCTTTTCGTAACAGGTAGCACCACGGCCCGTGGTTACACAGTAGCAGCTACAGCAAGGGCCTCGTTTCAACCCCGGCCCTGGTGGGAGGGGACGATTCTGGTATTTAGCTACGGGGACCCTGTAGGCTGTTGGTGGAGACAGATGTCATTTACCATATGAAGAGAAATCACTTCTTTGGGGGTGAGGAATGCACAAAAAATTGGGGATAATTTTCAGCATCAGCTGGACTACAAATGTGATCGTTTCCTAGATTTACTCACCTTGATCTTACTCACCTTTGATCTTACGTCTCCTTGCACTGCTGAAATAAACGGTGCTCCTTGCATGAAGCAAGTGCTCTTTTAATAAGCAGAAAATTCTATTCACTGGCATCTCCTTTGAGTTTTATGACTACAGTAAAAAATATTAGATCACTGGTTTGCAGTTTTCCTCCTGTGCGAGCTTTGTCAGGATTTTGTGTTAGGAGTCTGCTGTTTCGTAAAAGAACTGGGAAGAGCCTCCCGCGCCCTGTGCCCACTTCCGACGTGCAGGAAGGACCCGCTCCTGGCCTGGACGGGAGGCTCGTGCGGGGGAAGCGTCCGGGCCTGTCGGTTTTCTCTGAAGCAACTTCAGCAATTGTTATATTTACCCCGTCATGATGCTGAACCTTCTGCTTCACTTCGGTCAGTTTTCTCGGGAAAGAGCCCCTTTCCCTTGAGAGGAGGACCTTTACTCTCGCATGATTGCTTTCAACAATCGCGTGTGCTCCGTCTGTGGAGTGAATGAAGCCAGGAGAGGACGGACCCCTGACACGGGACCTGACCTCAGGACACAGGTCGGAGGCTCAGCAAGGGTTGCCAGGCGGTGCCTGTAGTTCGCTGTCTCTGCGTGCAGCTTGTCCTCTGCTTTGCGGCTGGCGTTGTGTGTTTGTGTTTCCCCGTCTTCCCGTTAGCTGGAGGTTGGTCTGTTTCACTGCCCTCCGCTCACCTTAGAACAAGGTGCGCTGCTGTTGACCAGTTCTATTATTTTTCCTAACTGATGAAAAATGATTTTATTTTTCCTTTCTTCTGCTTTCCTTGGTTTTGCTTTATAATTTTCCCCACTTTTTGAGTTTGATACGTATTTTTTTGTCTTTCCGATTGAAAAGTAAAAGCGTTGGGTGCCATAAAATTGCCAGCGAAGACCAGTTTTGCCACATCACGTATACATAGCGTTGTCGTTATTGTTAATTTCTACGTAAGCTGTGATGGCTGTTCCTATTTCTTCCTTGACTTAAGAGGCACTGGGCTGCTTTCTTCCTTTTTTCACGTGGTCGAGAGTGTCGTGTTTACTCTGATGTTGCTAATTTCAATTTTTTATGCCACTGCTTTTAAGAAAATGAGTTGTCTATGGTTTTTACTTTGAAGATATATTGGACTTTTTTGATGCTGTTAGAGATCATTTCTCCAAATTTCCTAAACAAAGGTATTTAGTTTTTCAGGGTACTGAGTTTAATAGACCTCAAGTCAACATTATAAATTACAGTATTCTAATACTCTACATTTTATCTACTTTTACATGTGAGATCTGTCAAATAGAGGGGCAGGTAGTAAAGTCTGCTACCATTACTTATTTCTGCCTATTTCTTCTGATACGAAACTCAGATCTCTGCTGACTCTATGTCGAAGTTGTATTATTCCCTGAAAGGCTTATAAATAAAATAGATGATTTGGAGTCTTAAATTTTTCTTGATCAATATGAATTCTGAAATCATGCTTTATTTTTGTTTATTTAATATATCCGAACCTGAGCTTGTAATTTCAACTAGACTTGAAGTTTTTAATCCTGCATCTTGTAGATATTATATTATTTTTTCCTAAGACTGGAGTCTTCTCCTTTTGCCAGGTGAGTGTATCCTATTTACATATATTTATATATATTGTCACAACTGATATTCTTACTCCAGCCATTGCTGTGTTTAGTTTTATGTGCTTCCTTGTTGGCTTCTTAACTTCTACATTTCTTTTTGTTCTTTCAAGACTTATAGGATCTACATCCTTTTAATTTACCGTTAAAAATTTCAAGGACTCATGTTGCTGTAATTATAAACTTCAAGAATAAAAAAATAGCTTTTTGATTTTCTCTTGTGAAAATGAGGCAAAATACACTTTTTCCTTATGACAACCTTGCTTCTCCCCAGTTTCTCTCTTTGTTCCCAAATAATTATTATTTTCTATTATATATCTTCTCAATTAACAAGGATTGACATTTCCATTTTGTTTTGTAACTATATGGGAAACACTAGGATTAAATGCTGTGATTGAATGCATGCATTTTCCTTCACTGCCAGCTTTTTTATGCTGTAATAGTTTTGGCTAAGGACTGTGATTTTATCTCAGGTTAATAGCTATGACTTTTGAGTTTCGTGTTGAGAAAAGGTTTGTAAGTCCTGTGTTCAGAACAGGGACTTGTGAAGACTGTCTCTCTATTACCCGCACACAGAAATAACTGCGAGTCTGAACATAGTATTATAGGTTCGTGCCCTTCCTCCCTCTATATAGGTTTCTCTGGTGTTTTCTGTGCTCTGATTTTTCTTATTTCAAAATATCAGGGGGCACAAGTGTTCTTGTTACATGGGTAAATTGTACAATGCTGAAGTCAGAGCTTTTCCTGTGCCTGCTGTACATTCTATCTGATGAGTAAGTTTTTATCCCTCCCCCTCCCACCCTCCCCCTTCTTAGTTTCCAATGTCCTTTACAACACTTTATGAACATGGGTCCCCATCATGTAGCTCCCACTTGTCAGTGAGAACATGTGGTGTTTGTTTTTCCATTCCTGAGATACTTTGCTTAGGATAATGTCCTCCAGTTCCATCCATGCTGCTGCAAAAGACATTATTTCATTCCTTTTTACAGCTGAGCAGTACTCATGGTGTATATACACCACATTTTCTTTATCCACTCACCAACTGATGGGCACTTAAACTGATTCCACATCTTTGCAATTGTGAATTGTGCTGCAATAAATATTCAGGTACAGGTGTCTTTTTGATATAATGACTTATTTTCCTGTGGGTAGATACCCAGTACTGGGATTGCTGGCTTGAATGGTGGGTCTACTTTTAGTTCTTTGAAGAAGCTCCATACTGTTTTGCACAGAGGATATATTAATTTACAGTCCCACCAACAGTGTGTAAGCATTCCTTCTTAGCACATCTACGCCAAAATCTGTTTTTTTTAATTTTTTAATAATGGCCATTCTGATAGGGGTAAGGTGATATATCATTGTGGTTTTAATTTGCACTCCCCTGATGGTTAGGGAGGTTGAGTATTTTGTCATATGTCTTGGTCATTTAGACAAAATTCTATTCATGTCTTTTACCAACTTTTTAATGGGATTATTTGGTTTTTTTATTGTTGATTTATTTGAGTTCTTTGTAGATTCTGGGTATTAACTCTTTGTAGGATATATGATTTGCAAATATTTTCTCTCATTCTATAGGTTGTCTATTTTTCTATTATTTCCTTTGCTATGCAGAGCTTTTTAATTTAAAAAGTCCCATTTATTTGTTTTTCCTTAATCTGCCTTTGAGGTCTTAGTCATAAATTCTTTGGCTAGAATGATGTCCAGAAGAGTTTTTCCTATGTTTTCTTCTGGAATTTTTATGGTTTTATGCCTTACATTTAACTCTTGAATCCATCCCAAATTAATTCTTATATATGGCAAGAGATAGGAATCCTGTTTCAGTCTTCTACATGTGGCTGTCTAGTTTTCCAAGCACCATTTATTGAATAAAGAGTGCTTTGCCCAGTGTATGTTTTATCTGCTTTATTGAAGATCGAGTTGGTTGTAGATATATAGTTTTATTTCGGGGTTCTCTATTCTGTTCCATTGGTCTATATTTCCACTTTTATACCAGTATCATGCTGTTTTGGTTACTATATCCTTGTACTATAATTTTAAATCAGGTAATGGGATGCAACCAGATTTGTTCTTTTTGCTTAAGATTGCTGTGGCTATTAGGGCTCTTTTTTTGTTTCACATGATGCTTAGGATTATTTTTTTCTAGATCTGTGAAATATGACATTGTTATTTTGATGGGAATTGTGTTGAACCTGTAAATCACTTTGGGAGGTATGGACATTGGACGTTTTAACAATGTTGATACTGTTGATCCATAATCATGAGATGTTTTTCCATTTGTTTGTGCCATCTACAATTTCTTTCTTCAGTGTTTGAAGTTCTCCTTGGAAAGATCTTTCACCTCCTTGATCAAGTTTATTCCTAGGTATTTTATTTTCTGTGCAGCTATTGTAAATGGTATTGAGTCCTTGATTGGACTGTCAGCTTGACTGTTATTAGTATATAGAAATTCTACTGATTTGTGGACATTGGATTTATAACCTGAGTCTTTTGTGAATTCATTCATCAATTTTAGGAGTCTTTTTGTGGAGTCTTCAGGGTTTACTCAACACAAGATCACATTGTTGGCAAATAGGGATAGTTTGACCTCTTTCCCAGTTTGGATGTCCTTTGTTTGTTTCTCTTGCCTGAATGACCTGTTTAGGATTTCCAGTACTATGTTGAATAGAAGTGGTGACAGTGAGCATCCTCATCTTTTTCCAGTTCCTGTAGAGAATGCTTTCAAATTTTCCTCATTCAGTATGATGTTGGCTGTGGTTTTGTCATAGATGACTTTTATAATTTTGAGGTATGTTCCTTCTATACATAGTTTGTTGAGAATTTTTTTGTGAAAACTTGCTGGATTTTATCAAATGCTTTTTCTGCATATATTGAGATGATAATATGGTCTTTGTTTTTGTTTCTGTTTATGTGGTGAATAACATTTATTGATTTGCAAATGTTGAACCATCCTTGCATCCCTAGGATCATGGTATATATATATTTTTGATATGCTGTTGAATTTGGTTTGCTAGTATTTTGTTGAGGGTTTTTGCATCTATATTCATAGGGGATATTGGTCTGTAGTTTTCCTTTTTGTTGTGTCCATTCCTGCTATGGTATAATGGTGATATTGGCTTTGTAGAATGAGTTAGGGAGGGTTCCCTCCTTCTCAATGTTATTGAACTATAGAATGGGTGCCAGTTCTTCTTTGTAGATCTGGTAGAATTCAGCTGTGATTTCGTCTGGGCTGGAGCTTTATTGTGTTGGGATATTTTTTAGTAATATTTCAATCTTGCTACTTATTATTGGTCCGTTCTTTCTATTTCTTCCTGATTCAGGCTTGGGAGATTGTGTGTTTCCAGGAATTTAACCATTTCTTTTAGGTTTTCCAGCTCATCTATGTGGAGATTTGCATAGTAGTCATGGATGATATTTTGTGTTTCTGTGGTATCAGTTGTAATGTCTCATTTTTCATTTCTGATTGACCTTATTTGAGGCCTTTCTTCTCTTTCTGGTTAATATAGCTAGTGGTCTATTTATTTCATTTATCTTTTCAAAGAACCAACTTTTTGTTTCATTGATACTTTATATTAGTTTTTTGGGGGGGTTTCTATTTCATTTAGGTCTGCTCTGAGTTTTATTATTTCTTTCCTTCTGATAGATTTGAGTTTGGTTTGTTCTTCTTTTTCTAGTTCCTTGAGGTGTGACATTAGGTTGTTAATTTGTGGTCTTTCTGTCTTTTTGATGTAAGCAATTTAAGGCTATGAATTTTCCCCTTAGCACTGCTTTGACTGTATCCCATGGATTTTTGAAAGCTTATGTTGCCTTTGTTGTTCAATTTGAAAATTGTGTAGATTGCTTAATGTCCCATCTACTTGGGTAGCTTTGAGAGTTCCTCTTGGAATTGATTTTTCATTTTATTCCACTGTGGTTTGAAAAGATATATGTTATGATTTCATGCTGAGACTTGTTAATCTCATATAATATAGACATATAATCTATCTTGGAAAATGTCCCATGTGCTGATAAGAAGAATGGATATTCTGCAGTTAGGGAGTAGAATGTTCTATAAATGTTATGTCCATTTGTTCTAGAGTTCCATGTAAGTCCAGTGATTCTTTTTTGATCTTCTGCCTCAATAATCTGTCTAGTTCTGTCAGTGGAGTGTTGAAATCCCCAGGTATTATGATGTTGCTGTTTATTTCTTTCCTTAGATCTAGTAGAATTTGCTGGTGTCACCTTCTCTTGTAAAATCAACTCCAAAACTATGCAAAATGTCAAATATCTACTAGTTTAGAAAAAAACATGTCAGACACTAAAAATAAGCCCAGAAGATGGAGGAGCATTAATGAATCATTGCCTAGAGGAGAATGATCTGCAAAGAAGAGCTGGGGACTTGCCTTATTGTTAATAGAATCCTTGGAGAATTCCAGATTGTAAAAAATATGACAGAGTTTCAAGATTATTTGAAGTGGAATATTTGTGGTGGCCAAGTGTGGGCAGGGTATTCCAAAGACTCAATCGTAGAGTCTCTGAGAGCTAGAACCTACACATCTGGTGTCAAACAATGAATGTGGAGTGCTGTATTTGGTTTCCACTGCTGCTTATGGGAAGCAGGTACCCCATCTTTGGTCACAACTCACCCTGAGTTTCAGCTCCACTTTCTCTCCTTACCAGCTGCACTGCAGCCCTTTGCTCTCACTCTTTGATGTCTTGCAGGTCCGCGTCTAGCCAGCACAGAAGGATGAGGGGGGAGAATGTCACCAAGGTAAGCATGTTCGTGCTGGTGGGCTTCCCCACAGCACCTGGACTGCAGTATGTGCTCTTCCTCCTCTTCCTGCTCACCTACCTCTTTGTCCTGGTGGAGAACTTGGCCATCATCCTCACTGTCTGGAGCAGCACCTCCCTCCACAGGCCCATGTACTACTTTCTGGGCTCCATGTCATCCTTGGAGATCTGGTATGTGTGTGACATCATGCCCAAGATGCTGGACGGCTTCCTCCTGCAGCGGAAACGCATCTCTTTTGTCGGGTGCATGACACAGCTCTACTTCTTCAGCTCCCTGGTGTGCACAGAGTGTGTGCTCCTGGCCTCCATGGCCTACGACCGCTATGTGGCCATCTGTCATCCCTTGCGCTACCATGTTATCATGACCACGGGGCTGTGCGTCCAGCTGGTGGTCTTCTCCTTTGTAAGCGGCTTCACCGTCTCCGTGATCAAGGTCTATTTTATCTCCAGTGCCACGTTCTGTGGCTCCAATGTCCTGAACCACTTCTTCTGTGACATTTCCCCCATCCTCAAGCTGGCCTGCACGGACTTCTCCACGGCAGAGCTGGTGGATTTCATCCTGGCCTTCATCATCCTCGTGTTCCCTCTCCTGGCCACCATGCTGTCCTACGGGCGCATCACCCTGGCTGTCCTGCGCATCCCCTCGGCCACCGGCCGTTGGAGAGCCTTCTCCACCTGTGCCTCTCACCTCACTGTGGTCGCCATCTTCTATATGGCCATGATCTTCATGTACGTCCGGCCCCAGGCCATCGATTCCCGGAGCTCCAACAAGCTCATCTCTGCTGTGTACACTGTCCTCACCCCCATCCTGAACCCCTTAATTTACTGTCTGAGGAACAAGGAATTTAAGGATGCCTTGAAAAAGGCCTTTGGCTGGGGTCAAGCTCCACCATAGAGGGCAGACCTTCTGGTCCTCCAGAACATCATCTCAGAATATACAATCTCTGTGGGAAGGCCATTTGATTTGCTATAATGGAAACTCTTAGCATTGTTGTTATACTGCATTTAATTTAAACATTACTTCTGATTCTATCTTCTCCTTCAGGGAAAAAATGGGATTGAAGTTAATATCACAGACATTTTGTTTGTGCTGTAATACCATTATTTTCTTTGTTTTATGTATGAGCAAAGAAGGACTTGGTAAAATTTAATAAATTTTCCTCACTTTTAAAATTATATTTCAGCAAACAGCAAAACATGACAGGTCATCTGAGATTTTAAAGTCCCCAATAAATTGCAGTGTGTTAATGTACCGAAATCTTGTACTCTGTGGCAAAATGAGCTCCAAGTGTCCCCAAAGAAAAGTGTGTCTGGGAACTGTGAGGGACCACAGATATGCATTTTAAACACACAGATGCATTCAGAGCATGTTCACTGAAAGTCCTGGGTGACTCTGCCTCTGCTTTTTCCTACATCAACTCCTATCCCCTGTCTAGTTAGCAACCATGAAAATAAAAAATGCTTTGCTAGTGTGTGAGTTCATCCTGGTGGGACACATGTAGGTACCCAGGCAGGTGGGGAACTACCTCTGTCCTGGTCACTGTTGTACCCTCTCAGCCCAGCACAGTGGCTGGTGCCCATGGGCACCTGAGAGACAGGTATGGGATGGGTGGACAGCGAGGAGATCGACAGAGCAAGGGGAGAGAGAGAGCAGACTCAGAGGGAGCTGCAGGGAGGACTCTAGGAGGGCCATGAGGATGGTATGATATTCCTTAAAACAGAAATAGGAATTATTCAAGTTAGAAGGTGGAGAAGAGGAAAGGCATTCCAGGCAATTCTAGACTAGCTAGGCTTCAGAGGCAAGAAATAGCACAGAGCTGTAAAGATCTGAAAGTCACAAGCATAGCTGTGGCCTGATGTTCATCAAGGGGTGACACTTGAGGGAAACTAGAGTATGGCACCGCAGATCTTGCAGATGTGGCAGGACAGAGGCAGAACCCTGAGTGCTCACAGGTGTTACAGGCAGGGGGGAACCCTAAGAGATGACAGGTATGGCAGGCCAGAGTCAGAACCCTGGGTGCACACAGGTGAGGCAGACCAGACTGAGAACACTAAGAGTCCACAGGTATGGCAATCAGAGTGGTAACCCAAGGTCCCACAGGTGTGGTAAGCAGAGAGAAACCCTGAGATCCTGTTGGCCTATAAAGAGACATAAAAGATTTCAGGAGTTTTGCAGGGATTTCCTTGAAGGACTATTTGAACAAGTTAGTTCACATGTCAAAAGCTACCTTGCCTCAGGAGGGCATCTTTCTGATTGGGAGCATTTTGCATGGTGACACTGTCTCAGACTGGAAGGCTGTTCGTGCCTGGTGCTTCTGTAAGAGAAGCCTCCGTATGTGGTCACAGGTGGAGAACTGATCAAGAATGCCCGACTGACAGACACCTGTAGCTAGAGACAACTGGCCTAAGGGAGAGTTCCTGCTTCACTCCTGGCCACTTGTCTCAATCAACAAGAAACTAGATAAAGAAATATAGAGCCTCTATATTTCTGCTTAGCCTTTCTGCTAAGCGATAATTTTATCTTAGGACTTAGAAATTTATCTTAGAAAAATATTGTAACCATTTGCTCATGTAGATAGAGTTAATTAGGGATCTCTAGAAGCTTTTGGGGACACTTAAAACCTAAATGAACTACCTGTTATTATGTAAATCTGTTACCACTGGCAACTGATCACTGCACGAATAAATACTGATGCAGGACTTCACTTGGGGCCTCACAGCTCATGGGAATGCTGGAGGACCCCTGACTTCCCCATCTTTTAAACTATACTTTTGTCTCTGTGTCTCTTCATTATTTCTCTGTTTCTATTATTTGTATATCCTTTGCAACCATCCAGGTAGGGAACCCGATTTTACTGGTAGCTTAGCTAACCGTCCACAAGATCCCACAGATATGGCAGGCTAGAGTCAGAACACTTACTGCTCACAGGTGTTGCAGGCCAGACCCACAACCTTGAGTGCTCACAGGTGAGGCTGGCCAGAGTCAGAACCCTAAGTGGTGACGGGTTGGCAGGTATAGGAGATCCCAGAGAGCACAGAGATGTGGTAGGCAGAACAGAACCCTCAGACCTCACAGTCAAGGCAAGCAAAGTGGAACTCTGAGTGGCAGGCAGAACTGAACCCCGAGAGCCCACAAGTGTGGCAGGTAGAGCGGGGCTCAGTGCACACAAGTGTGACAGGCAGAGCAGCATCCTCAGGCCTCACAGGTGCGGCAGGCAGACAGGAACTCCTAGAGCCCACAAGTGTGGCACACCAGAGTCAGAACTTTGATGCTCCAGTTGTGGCAGGCAGAGGGGAACCCTGAGAGCCCACAGGTGAAGGAGGCAGAGTAGATTCTCTAGAGCCCATTGGTTGGGCAGTCCAGAGTCAGAACCCTGAGAGCTGACAGGTGTGGGAGGCCAAAGTTGGAACCCTGAATGCTCACAGATATGGCAGTCAGAGCTGAACCCCAAGAGCTCACTGCTGTGCCTGGCAGGGCAGAACCCCAAGAGCTCACAGGTGTGGCAGTTGGGGCTGAACCCCGAGAGCTCGCAGGTGTGGCAGTCGGGGCTGACACGGGGGGCTCACAGGTGTGGCTGGAAGAGCAGAGCTCTGAGAGCTCACAGGTGTGGCTGGCAGCACGGGCTTCATCCAGCCGTTACTGCTAGTGGTCGGGGGCATGTTCAGATGCCTACTTTAGACATTCTACTTCGAATGTCTGTGTGTGACATGGACCAGGGGACCCAGTGGGAGGCAGGGAGACCATGGAGGAGCCTCGGGCTGTCCAGATGAGGTCAGAGCAACACCTGGACTGAGCAGAGAACGCAGGAGGGATGGAGTGGCCAGGCCCAGTAGAGGACTGCCTGGGTGTTCAAATCAGCATCGGGGTTAAGGAATTGAGGGGTGCTTCCACATTCATGTTTGGGGGACCAAATGGTCGACAGATAAGGTTCACCAAGGCTTTGCTGCCACTAAGCTTCTCCATCCATGGATTTTCCTGGTGGGCTGCCCACACCAAGGCAATGTCCTAACTGGCCCTCTCACTGTCAATCTCTGCCAGGGCAACTGTCCACACCTAAGTCTTCTACTTTCAAACATATACCTTCTAATAAGCACTCACTAAATCCAACTTTATCTACTATGGGGTCCATCCAAGTCTCTGTACAGCTTCAAACCAGAGACAACCGAAAAAACGTTCTTCAGTTCATATTATAAACTTCACCCAACTCTGGAATTGGCCTTGTGAGTCTGGTTTTGATTAAGTATAGAAACCACTTTGTAGTCAAGAATCACAAAACCCTCAGATTACACAGGATTCTGAAACCTGCTCCTCCTCTGAACCTGCCAGCATTCTGCCCTGTGGCCAGGCCCTCAGGGCTGTTCCAACCCTCTGGGAGGAGGTCCACTCTGGACCCCCTAGGGACTTGGTCATATTGGAGCAGCTCTTTGGGCAGAAAGGATGGCCTTCCTCATGGTGAATGTCCGTCACCTTGCAGCTTTGGCCACTGCTGCATGTCCTACTATGGGGAACTAACGAATGTCTAAAATCCACCTTTATCTGAGGCAAGGAAAAGTTGTTTTCCCCCAGCTGTACTAATTACAACTGAATTTTTGTACCCACATGCAGAGCCTTTGTGTACACTGTGCACCCTGTTAAAACTCATTTATCCTGACTCTCTGCCAAACTCTAGGATGCTCTTCTATCCCTATGTTGTTGCTCAGGAGCACACTGACTGTCCACCCCCAGCTTGTGTCCTTTCCAGAGTCGACTGCCCTACTGTGCCCCACCACTCAACACAGAGCGAGTCTTTATGCTGCCCACATCGGGAATTCCCCCACAAGCCTCCTGGTGTCATGGCCTGGATCTGCCTCTTTCATGTGCAGCCGCTCATCCCGGTCCCCACTCACCATTTGGCCTGCTTGGTCAGACACCATGGCCCTGTGTTATTTAGAGGAAGAGCAGGAGACCAGGTAAGACCATCCTGTGATGTTCCGCTGGTCCAGGGACCTGGCACAGGCTTGGAACAATGCTACTGCTGCCAGGGCCATCCTCAGGGCTCCTGAGAGCCCATTTCCCCCCACCCTAAGAAATGATTCGTTCTCCTGTGAAACCCTTCCATCTCCTCTGTCCACACACTTCCTTTGTTGCAACTAAATGAGTCATTCATTCATTCACTTATTCAATCATTCAAGCACAGACTACGTGCTTGGCACCTACTACGTGCCAGACACTAGTCTAGGCACTTTAGGGAAATGGTAAACAAAATAGACATAAATCCCAGCCCTCATGCAGTTTACATTCTATTACATGAGAGAGAAATACACAAAACAAATAGCTGAAATATTCATAGTGGCATTCAGGGACATGAGCTAACAAAATAAAAATACAACAGCTGTAGTCAGCAAAAAAAAAAAAAAATTTGCCCAGATAATCAAACTCTCCAACGTAAAGGACAAAGACAGGATCCTAAAAACAGTAAGAGAAAAGAAGCAAATAATATATAAAGGAGCTCCAGTTCTCCTGGCAAAATATTTCTTAACGGAAACCACACAGGCCAGGAGGGAATGGGACAATATTTTCACAGTGCTGAAAGAAAGAAACAGCCATCCAAGAAAACTATATCCAGCAAAGCTATCCTTCAAATACGAAGAGGAGATAACATCTTTTCTAGAAAAACAAAAGCTGAGGGAATTCACCACCACTAAACATGTCTTACAAGAAATGCTAAATGGAATTCTTTAATCTCAAATAACCCCACAACACTAATGCACAAGAAGAAAACATTGGAATATATAAAACCTACTGATAAAATTAAGTATACAGACAAATCCAGAATATTCTAATAAAGTCATTGTGGCATGCAATCCACTCATAACACTAGTATAAAGTCCAAAAAACAAATCTATCAAGAATGATAATGTCTACAGAAACTTGTTAAGAAATAAGCAATATAAAAATATGTAAATTGAGACAACGGAAAGTCAAAACGTGAGGGGAGATGGCGTTAAAGTGTAGATGTTTTTTTCATTTTCCTTTATGTTTTCTTATTCTTTTCTTTGTGATCTAAGATAACTTGTCATTCATTAAAATCACTTGTCATGTCTCTAAGATATTTTTTGTAAGCCTCATGGTATCTGCAATGCAAAAACCTATAATAAATTCACTAAAATAAAAAGCAACCAATTAAAACATACTACCAGACAAACGTCACTTAATTGCAAAGGAAGACAGTAAGAAAGGAAGAAAGAAGAAAAGGAGTTATAAAGCAACCAGAAAAAAAGCAACAAAATGGTAGTAGTAAGCCCTTAATTATCAATAGTAACACTGAATGTAATCAGACTCAATTCTGTTGCAAGGCATACAGTGGCTGAATGGACAAAGAACACTCAACTATATGCTGCCAACAAGAAACCTGCTTCACCTATAAAGACACACATAGATTGAAAGTGAAACAGTGGAAAAAGATATTCCATACAACTGGAAACCTATGAGGAGCAGGAGTAGCTATACATACAACAGATAAAATAGATTATAAATAAAAGACTATAAAGAGGGAAAAAGGTCACTAATAATGATGAAACAGTCAATTGAGTAAGGGGATATATTAACTATAAATATCTGTGCACCCAAACACCAGAGTTCCCAAATATATAAAGCAAACATTAATAGATGTAAAGAGAGAAATAGACTGCAATACAATAATAATACGGACTTCAACACCCGTCTCTCAGGAATAGACAGATCATTCAGATGGAAAATCAACAAACATTTAAACTACACACAAGACAAAATAAGCCTAACTGACATTTACATAACATTTCACCCAACTAGTGCAGATTAGACATTCTTTTAATCAGACATGGAAGATACTCCAGAACAGACCAAATCTTAGGCCATAAAAAAAGTCTCAACAAATTCAAAACAGTAGAAATCATATCAAGTATCTTTTCTGACCACAACAGAATAAAACTAGGCATCAATATTAAGAGGAACCTCTGAAAATACATGAACACATGGAAATTAAACAGCATGCTCCTGAACAACTGATGGATCTATGAAGAAATTCAAAAGGAAATTAAATTTTAATTCCTTGAAATGAGTGAAAATGGAAATACATCATACCAAAGTCTATGGGATAGGACAAAAGTAGTACTAAGAGGGAAGTTTATAGCAATAAACACCTATGTCAAAAAGTAGAAAGACTTCAACTAAACAACCTGATGATGCACTAAAAAGGAACTAGAAAAGTAAGAACAAACCAAACCCCAAATTAGTAGAAGAAAAGAGACAATAACTATCAGAGAAGAAATAAATAAAATTGAGACTACAAAACAATATAGAAGATCAACAAAATGAAAATGTGGTTTTCTGAAAAGATAAACAAAATCAACAAACCTTTATCTAGACTAAGAAAAAAAAAAGAGAGAAGACCAAATTAATAAAATCAGAAATGAAAAAAGGAGACATAACAACTGAGAATGCAGAAATGCAAAGAATCATTAGGGACTATTACAAACAACCATGGGCCAACAGATCGGAAAACCTAGAAGAAATGCATAAGTTCTGGGCACATACAACCTACCAAGATTGAACCATGAAGACACAGAAAACTTCAATAAACCAATGGTGAGTAATGAGACTGAAGCCATAATAAAAAGTTGTGATCAATCAAAGCCCAGGACCTGATGGCTCCACTACTGAATTCTACCAAACATTGAAAGAACTAATACCAATTCTACTCAAAGTCTTCAAAAAATCAAAGAGAAGGGAACACTCCCAAACTCATTCTGTAAGGCCGGCATCATCTTAAATGCCAAAACCAAGCAAGGAGAAAACAAACAAACAAAAAAACTACAGGCCAATATCCCTGATGAACATAGATGCAAAAATTCTCAACAAAATACTAGCAAACAAAATTCAACAGCACATTAAAAAGATCATTCACCATGATTTAGTGGGAATCATCTCAAGGATACAAGGATGGTTCAACAAATACAAAGCAATAAATGTGATACATCACATTGACAGAGCCCAAACCTAAAACCGTATGATCATTTCAATATACGATGAAAAATGTAATTGAATTCAATAAAATTTATCACCTATTAATGATAAAAACCCTCAACAAACTAGGTGTAGAAGGAACATACATCACAATAATAAAGGCCATATGTGACAAGCCCACAGCTGAATGAGAAATAATTGAAAAACCTTTACTCTAAGACCTGGAAGAAGACAAGGAAGCTCACTTTCACCATTTTTATTCAACATAATACTGGAAGTCCTGGCCAGAGCAATTAGGCAAGAGAAAGAAATAAAGGGCATCCAAATTAGAATGGAAGAAGTTAAATTAAACTTGTTCGCAGGTGACATGGTCTTATACTTAGAAAAACCTAAGGACTCCACAAAAAAAAAAAAAAAAAAAAACTGTTAGAAGTGATATAAATTCAGTAAAGTAGCAGGATACAAAATCAACATAAAAATCAGTAACACTTTATACACGCCAACAGGAAATGACCTAAAAAAAAAAAAAAAAAGAAAGAAAGCAATCCCATTTACAATGTGATTACATGTAAGACCTGAAACTATGGAACCACCAGAAGCAAACATTTGGGAATTTTCTAGGACATTGGTCCAAGGAGGTTTTTGTGTAAAACCTCAAAAGTGCAGGAACCAAGGCAAAAATAGACAAATGGGATCACATCAAGCTAAAAAGCTTCTACACAGCAAAGGAAACAATCAACAAAGTGAAGGGATGACCCACAGAGTGTGAGACAATATTTGCACCCTATCCATCTGATAAAGGATTAATAACCAGAATATGTAAGAAGTTCAAACAAATCAATAGCAAAAATCAAATAATCCAATTAAAAATGAGCAAAAGATATAAACAGATATTTCTCAAAAGAAAGACATAGCAGTGGCCAACCGGTATATGAAAGAATGTTCAACATCACGAACCATCAGAGAAATGCAAATCAAAACTACAATGGGATATCATCTCACCCCAGTTAAAATGGCTTTCATTGGAAAGGCAGGGAATGGCCGATGCTGGCCAGGATTGGGAGGCAGGGGAACCCTCATGCACTGTGGGTGGGAGTGGGAATTAGCACAGTTACTATGGAGAACAGTGTGTAGGTTCCTCAAAAAGCCAAAAGTAGAAGAACCATGTGATCCAGCAATTCCACGACTGTGGATATATCCAAAAGAAAGCAAATCAATATACAGAAGAGATTCCCACCTGTCCATGTTTGTTACAGCACTACCCACAATGGCCAAAATATGGAATCCACCTACGTGCCCAGCAATGGACAAATGGGTAAAGCAAATGTGGCACGTTTGCACCATGAATATTAATCAACCCTAAAAGAGAATGAAATCGTGTCATTGGCAACGCTATGGACGGCACTGGAGGTCGCTATGTTAAGGGAGATAAGCCAAGCACAGGAATGCTAACATGGCGTGTTCCCGCTCATATGTGGGAGCTGAAACAGTGGATGTCGGGAAGGGAGAGAGTATGTGGGTGGTTAGCAGAGGAAGGGTGGGGGAGGCCGGAGGAATGCAGGCCAGAGAGGAAACCGAGGCCAGAGCGGGCTGCCTTGTGGCCAACAGGTGCTTCCCTGGTGGGCGGGCTCTCAGGGCCCGGGGCCCAGGGCGCAGCTCCCTGGCGGGCGTGCAGGAGGCGGCCACAGGGCGGGGCGGAGACCCAAGTGGACTCTGCTGGGCCCTGGGCTGGCGGGGCCACCAGCCCCAGAGGCCAGAGGCTAATTGGTAGCATGGGCAGCTCTGCCAGCAGGGCGGATAATTGGGCCCCGGGGTCCCGGTGCTCCACCAGGAAAAGCTGTTCCTCCAGGTGCCCTGGCGGCCACTCCTCAAGAGCATCCCGGGCTCATCTAGCGCCTGTGGCCAGCCCGGGAGCCACTGGACGCCGGGCGCAGCCGCTCCTCCCTCCCCGGGCAGCTACAGCGGTTGGTTCGAGGTGAGGCGTCCAGACCCCAGGTAGGACCCAGGGCTTTCCGTGATGACGATGGGCTCATTTTGCTGAGACGTTAGGGTTCCTCACAATATACGTAACCTTAATATTTGTACCCCCACAATATGCTGAAATAAAAAAAAATTATATAAAAAAAAAGAATACCCAAGGAAAGTGGAGATTTCCTTACCCTGGGATGGAAGTGTCTGGGGTGGGAGGCATGCCGCAGTGGCCAACACCCCCACTGCACGTGCCCCACACCCAGTTTGGGGCAGGCACTACCCTGTCCAGTCTGATCCCAGCACCCAGCATGATGGCTCTGGGTGCTCCATAAACGGCCCTCGTATCTTTGAGGACAGTACTGTCTGAGTACACATCTATGGGCACTGTGAGTACCCACCTGTGGGTGCTGTGTGAGCACACATTTACAGGTGCTGTGCCGCACCCTGATGTCTGAGATCTCACCCAGCCTGGCCAGCAGTGCCGGGGGGCTGAGCAGTGTTGGGGGGCCGAGCGGAGCAGGGCACAGCTGCTCCCGCATCATAGCGAAGGGCCAGCTCTGGGTGGTTTTGCCCGGTGCCAGGGAAGGGTCAGAGCAAAGGGCTGTGGGCTGGCAGCGGGTGCAGAGCTGCGGGAGAAGCCACCGCGGCACCCCTCCCACCCCAGACACATCCATCCTGGGGTAAGGAAATCTCTACTTTCCATGGGTTTTCTTGGTTTTTTTTATAATTATTTTTTTTTAATTTCAGCATATCGTGGGGGTACAAATATTAAGGTTACGTATATTGCCCTTGCCACTACTCCCCCCTTGAGTCGGAGCTTTAAGCATGACCATCCCCCAGATGGTACACACCACACTCATTATGTATGCATATACCCATCCCCTCCTCCTCGCTCCCACCTGCCCGACCCGCGATGAATGCTATTCCTATGTGTCCACTTAGGTGTTGATCAGTTAGGGAAAGCGATATGGAGATGCCTTAAAGCGATACAACTAGATCTACCATCTGATCCAGCAGTCCCACTACTGGGCATCTACCCAAAAGAACAAATGACACTCTACAAAAATGACACCTGCACTCGAATGTTTTTAGTAGCACAATTCACAATTGCAAAGTTGTGGAAACAACCCAAGTTCCTCGGGTTTTCTTAAAGTACCTGAGTTTGGCCGGGCGCAGTGGCTCACACCTGTAATCCTAGCACTCTGGGAGGCCAAGGCGGGCGGATTGCTTGAGGTCAGGAGTTCAAAACCAGCCTGAGCAAGAGTGAGAGCCCGTCTCTACTATAATTAGAAAGAAATTAATTGGCCAACTATTATATATAGAAAAAATTAGCTGGGCATGGTGGTGCATGGCTGTAGTCCCAGCTACTCGGGAGGCTGAGGCAGCAGGATTGCTTGAGCCCAGGAGACAGAGGTTGCTGTTGGCTAGGCTGATCCCACAGCACTCTAGCCTGGGCAACAAAGCGAGACTCTGTCTCAAAAAAAAAAAAAAAAGTGCCTGAGTTTGACTGTGGTGACCGGGCAAACACGCTCTTTTTAGCCCCGAGGAGAACTGTTTGCAAGGACAGAAGCCCGGCTCCCTCCACGAATCCCCCTGGCCTTTCGGTTTCTGGGCAGAGACCAGGGAGGCACGGCCAAGTGTGAAACACCAGCCTTTCCCCTGGCAGCGTGGGGCCCTGGCGCACAGGAAGGGCATTAGAGGAAGCAGACGGAAGCCAGCGCACCTGGAGCTCAGTGCGCAGCAGCGCGTGCCACGGTCCGTCCCTTCCACAAACACGCCGCTCTCGCGAGACGTCCGAGGAGGCCGGCCGGGCGCCCAGGACGTCTCTCTTCTCAACTTCTCTGTAGGTCTGGAATCATTCCAAAACGAAGAGTTGATTTGCAGGAAAGCACAGCCATTGTCTGAAGTTCAGGTGATAGAGAGCGTGC
>VSMD01064764.1:0-108126 GCA_008750895.1 Mirza zaza | reverse complement strand
CTAGAGTGAGTGCTGTGGCGTCAGCCTAGCTCACAGCAACCTCAAACTCCTGGGCTCAAGCAATCCTGCTGCCTCAGCCTCCCAAGTAGCTGGGACTACAGGCATGTGCCACCATGCCCGGCTAATTTTTTCTATATATATTTTAGTTGGCCAATTAATTTCTTTCTGTTTATAGTAGAGATGGGGTCTCACTCTTGCTCAGGCTGGTCTCGAACTCCTGAGCTCAAACGATCCGCCCACCTCGGCCTCCCAGAGAGCTAGGATTACAGGCTTGAGCCACCGCGCCCGGCCGAGAGAAAAAATTTTAAATGAAGATGATAATACTACATTTTACTGATGCTAAGGCACATTTTCTTTCCCACTTTAATATCTCCAAAATCAGGATGCTTCTTATAATTAATAGTATGTCAGAAATTGGCAGACTGTTTTTAGTAATCCATAAAACAGTGGCATATCTAGCACTAATGGAGTTTTAGGTTTGATGAAAAATGGAAGTATTTACAAAATGTTGCTTGAGGACCTTGAACAGCACCTGACACAGAATAAGCCCCAAGTGTCGGTGCTGGCTGGCTGCGACTGGTTTGGACAAGTGAGATCAGTACCCAGCACCTCTGGCAGATGTAGCTGTGGCTGGATCCCCTATGCCTCCAAGGCCCTGTCCTGGGCTGGGAAGCCAGTTGCTGACAGCAGGGCAGAGGCAGTAGGGCCACGCGTCTACAGGGACCTGCGCACAGAGCCGGCTCTCTCTGTCTTCCAACCAGGGTAGGGAGTTGACCCTGACTTCCCTTTTTGGTCCTGTCTAGTAGGGTGGGCAAGCTGCAGCCCTGACCACAGCAGGCAGGCAGCACCCTCGGCTGAGTGCCAGGTGGTTACTATGCCTACGACTGCCTTCCATTCAGCCCTGGTGACACAGCACATCTATGTGAAACTTGCAACTCATATACACTTCGAGTCCTCAGATCCTGAACCAGAGCGTGCTGCTGGGGGGTACCATTTCACCACGAGAGTTACAGCAGAGAAAATGACCTGTTCTTTCGACTTTTCCAATATTTAATTATAACAAGTACAAAATTAATTGGGCTGCAAGCAATGCATTGTTTCTTTAAGAGCGGTTTTCTTGCAACCAGTTCAGTTTACAAAGAAGTTCCTGAGGCCAGGACCTAATGGGCGAATTTGGAAACACTGAGCAGCCTAGGGAAGAGGAGCAGGCACAGGGAGGACTGGATTGCAAGCACTCACTTCCCTCACAGGTGGCGGGGCCTGCACCACGCAGATGGGGGACACTGTCTACTCTGACTCAGCGAACAGGCAGGGCCTTGCTTAGAGAACCGGACTGGGCACCAAAGGAGTGCGCAAGAACCTCCAGGAGCGCTTCAGTGTCCCCTCCGCGGGGAGCTGGGTGCACGAGCGCTTCGCATGGCCAGTCTGTTATGCAAGAGCCTCCTCGAGCCGCACTGGCCAGCGGCCTAGCCCGAGGCGGGGGACCTGGCCGGGCCCCGCGATCATCCCCGTAACTGTCGCAGGGCGGAGCTGAGGCGGGGCCAGGCCGGCTATCGCTGCGCTCGGGGACCAGGCGGGGCGGAGCTGGGGCGGGGCCAGGCCGGCTATCGCCGCGCTCGGCGGCCGGCCGGGGCGGGGCGGCGGTCACGTGTGTACACAGGGTCTGGGCGGCGTGCGCGCCGTGCCCCGCCGCTCCCGCAGCCCCCCGAGTTGCCGCCCGTCCGCGACTGCGTGGGCCGCCGCCCAGCGAGCGGTGAGTGAGGCCCGGGAGCCTGGGTCGGGTTGGTCGGGTGAACCGTGGTCTCGCCCGCGGGTGGTTGGCCGCTGCCCCGTGGGGCGCCGTGCCCTTGCGGGAGGACCCTGTCCATGCAGGGCGCCCTCTGCGAACCGGGCGGGGCGGGCGCCAGGTCATGAACCCAGGAGGGCAGCGCTCTGCTGCCGGTGGCCAGCGGCCTCCGCTCCCTCCAATGCCTGGCAGGGCAGTGCGCTGATCGTGTGCTTTGGAGTCGCTGCGATTGTAGCTTTCTATCCTTTTTCACGATTAACCATTTTTTGGAAGTTTGGGGACTGTGTCTACATGTCTACTGTGTCATGTCTGTTCAGATGACAGCTGGTAGGGCATGGGAAGGCTCCTTCAAAGCTTCAATGGAAGGCAATGTCCTCTGGCCTCCAAAATACCATATATCAGCAACAAGAATTAATACTCTAAAGGAGATAAGTCAGTAAACTAGGCATTGGTCTGAGTGTCCTGCTGTAACTAGTCATGATGGTTCACCTTTGCTATGCATGCTATGTGGCAAACCTGAGGATAATTTTATATTTGCTGTCTGGAGCAGCATTTGTCATCTTTGATCTCCTCCTTATCCACGAAGATGTACTTATTTGAGATCTCCATTCCACTCTAAATAATCAATTCCTATACTAACTGAGCAGCATGAAGCTAGCTTTAAAGGCCTCTAGAACTTTGAATAAATAAAATGGTCTGACCATGTTCCCAAGCTGCTGGTACATAATGGTGACAAGATACTCTACTGCCCTAACTGGGGCACTGTGAGAGTAAAAGGAGGCCCTGTTCGTAATCAGACCTCCTGTGTAGCCACACTACCCACGACCTGCTGTGCAGCTCCTTAAAGAGCTGCTGCAATGTCCAGCCCTCCCAACCAAATGAAGAAGATTTCTAAAGATAAATGGCATTAAAAAATAGCTGATATTTTTTGAGTTCTTATTGTGCCTTTTTACTGATGGTATGCAGGCCCCAGAGCAGTGGAGCCCATGCTGAGCCACACAGGTGCTCATATCCCTGTGTTGTTCTTCCTCTCTGAAGACCAGGGGATGGATATCCTGAGGATAGAGGAACGCAGAGTTGGGGCAGAACATAAATGTAAAAGTTGGCTTGGTGTCCTTGGAACTCACACCCTAGTAGGCTGATGAGAGAGAAAGTTTAAGTACATCCACCTAATGTGGGCCAATGTGGGGTCTCAGGTTAGGATGTAAAAACGGATCATATGTATTTAACAAACACTAAATGGCATACTTGCAAAGATCTTTGGCTGGGGAAATATGCCTGTGTAATTTACAAGTAGGAAGAGGGACATACTTCTCCCTGAGGAAGCTGCATCCATCTCACAGCCCCTACAATGTCGTTTGGACTCCTGAAAAAATCACTGCCACCTGGCCTTGAATGACCCAAACCCACCATTGAAAGAGACACCAGGGCCCTGCCTGGGGAGAGGCCCATCCCCCGAGAGCCAGGCCACGTGCAAGCACACAGGTCGCCCTGGCCGTCTCGTTCTCTTCAAACAGCACTTCAGGCAGGGCAGCTCCTCAGCCCTCCAGGGCTCTCGACACCCACTTTCCTCATGGGACAGTTGTGGGCTACTGCATCTGTCCACAGGGTCTCAGAGGCCCAGGACCCCAAAACCCCACCCAGGTATCAAAGAGCAAAGGGGACCAGTCTGAAGAGTAAAATGGTAGATTTTCTCTCTAATCTAAGGTGGCACTGAGGTGCAGAACCCACAGGAGCAAGTGGTCTGCTCAGGAGCCTCCACATGTAGCAAAGGGACAGGACCAGATGGGACAGGTGTCCTGGGCACCCCCACAGGTCCATCCTGGGTCCCTTTCCTTCCCACACACCCAAGGGAGCTCTGCCAGGAGTCCCCCCTTTTAATTAGAACCAGAGTGAACTGAGCAAGCCAAATTTGACAAGTAAAAATAACCTGGCTGCTTCCTCTTTCGGAAAGAACCACCATCATGATAAGATCTGTGGCTCAGCACACTTCCCTGCAGGTAAGACCACACCTAGCTAAATGTTGGGCTAGACCCGGGGCCCAGGTGAGGTGCCAAGCCTGCCCAGGGTCTGAAATGGAGACTGTCTGTTCCCAGTCTGGTCCTTGAATTTCTACGGAAGTCCTTCTTGTTTGTTTCTGTTTTTTCTTGGTCTGGTGTATCTAGAAAGGGCATTAGCCTCCAACAGAGTTAGTCAGGGAACAAAAAAGGCCAAGTAACTAGTACTCCATAAACAAAGGATGTGTGTCCCATCTTCTTCCAGGGAAATGGAGCCACGGCTTCTGGCACCAGTGCCCAGCCTCCTCACCGGCTGCAGAACTGGTTGCTTGGTGTTAGTCGCCCCCCCCAGCCCCCCACCCCCGCAGAGTCCTTCGTTGAGCCAGCAACATGCTCACTCTTTTCCATGGAGAAGGAGGCGTTCTCTGTGCATCTAAGCCAGGCCGCCTGATTCACTCTCACTACTCTGCAATTTAGAACTGTAAAAAGCAAAAGCTACAAAAATAAAAACAACCTGTCTATATAATGAACCACTTCTTATCACCCCAGGAAGGCAGGGTGATTGTGATAGGAATCAGTGTGCGTAAGCTCTCCACATTGAAAAACCTATGAAAACATCAGCCTTTCCGGAGCGTCAGGCTTCTAAGAGCTGGATGTTAATTGTCGCCAAAGCCCCTGCCCATTACTGCAAAAGGAAACAAACATTTAGGAGTCATTTTCAAAGTATTGTGATTGTTCCAGAACATTCACCCAAAGTCAAGAGTCTCCTGGTGCACAGCAGGTCTGCTTCACACAGAAATAAGCTACCAACCCCTCAGGCAGGAGGCTGAGTGCCTTCCCTTTCCTTTCCCCACTGTCCTTCTTGGGGCGCCCCTGGGCCTTGCGATTTTATGTCCCTATGTCTGTTCAAATCTAAATCTCTTCAGCAGCCAAGATCACTGTCCTGGAACAAGAAGCACTTCCTGCCCACCCTGTCTGCCATGCTTTCTGCTCAGTGCAGCAGGGAATTCTGTTACTCACCTTGGGGAAAGCCTTTTACGTCATGTAATACATCCTCTTTCACAGTTTTCACTCAACAGTCAGCCAGGCTGTTTCAGCACAAAGAGAAGCTTCCCTACCTTCAAAGAGCCCCTGGTAGGCAGGAAGGAGGGTGGAAGCAGAGTCTGCAGCAGCATGACTGGCTGGGGGTATGGAGACAGCAGTTGGGAGCAGGGGGTTCCCAGGGGTGTTGATGCCCACAATAAGACGTCAAGGATGAATTAGTGTTTGGCGAGTGGACACGGGGCAGCAAGGATGGGCTCAGCACATGCAAAGACGGCAGTGGAAAAGAACACCCTGGACCCCAACCCTAACTCCAGTGGGCTTCACTCTGTGGGAATGGCATGCTCCAGATCTGAGGAGTCCTGAATAACAGAGGATAGAATTTCCTGATTAACAGAGGCAAGTAAATAAAGTGTTATGGTGTTAGTAAAACTAGCTCAGCCACCTTGGAAAGGGATGGTTCCTCTCTGCTGGCTTTTTGTTTCTGCCAGCTCTGTGCCTCTCTCTCTCTCACACATGCACAGACCCAGTTGCCTTGCAGCTTCCCAGGTGGCAGGCTCCTGCCATCACCCGAGTCACCATCACCACACTCCCCTTCTGTCCATGCCAGGCAGCCCATCTCCACTGGGATCACTAATGAATTTAGCCCTGGATTTTGGCAAAGTTCACTGCATTGCTTACAGAGATTCACTGTTAACAGGCTGGTTTATACCATTGGAGGCTCTTTTTAAATAAGGCATAGGAAGAAAGATGTTGCCATCTCACCATAAAATGCTTCCAACTGCCAGCCTGGATGTGGGCCACCTCACTGTCGACACTGCATGTCACTGCAGGGTGCTCACAGTGGAGAGGAGGCCTGCACAGAGGCCGGCACAGCTCACTCAGTGGCACAGGGCCTCGAGATGTTTCCACAAATTACAAACCAAAGAGAACTAAGACCCTTAAAGAATGTTCTCGTTCCCAATTGCACGTTTCTTTGAAGGCAGTGAGCACAGGCCAGAGCAGCGAATATTTATAGTCTGGTTTAACACTAGTGAAACATCAGGAAATTCATTGTTTATGTTGTCACCAAAGCCCGAACCCAGAACACAAAGACTTTAATGCTTTGCAAAGCCTCTGCAGCCTGGGCGGTGAGCTTCCCACCGGGTGTGGGTTCTGGGGTTATCTCCTCTCATGCTGGCCTGGCTGTGACGCTCACACTGCTGTCATTCCCACCACCCCTTGGCTCCCTCCTCACATGCGTCAGTTCAGGACTCTGAGCGAAAGGTCACAGAACAGCTTCCTCTGCCTTAATGACATTGGGAGGCGGCTATAGGTATGCATCTGGTTCTCCCAACGCCAAGGCCAACCAAGGCCTAGCATCCGCGGGCACCCTGTATGCCCTATGGAACTGATTTATTTAATTCTGCTAACAATTTCATGAGGAGTTCCCTACACTTGGAGAAACTGAGCCACAGGTACAAGAAGTTATCTGTTCAGCCAAAGGCGCATAGCCTATGACCAGTAAGCCTGGGACACATGTCCTCGCTGCCTGGCTCCAGACCCTGAATTCCTAACCACTTCCTGCACAGAAAGGCTGGGGAGATGTGGGTTTTTTAAAGCACTTTATCCCCGTTGATATTATCCACCACTAACTCAGTTCTCCCTGCAGACTGCAGGACACGCACCAGCCTAACAGCAGTGCAGTTTATTGCCTGCTTAAAGTTCCTTCATACAGGGTGTGATGAGTTAGAGTAGGGGTCAGGTTGGTGTCTCAATCAGAGCTGTTTTCTCAAAGTGAGCAAACTACTTAAGGACTGGAGTTACCTGGTGTTAAGCACCTGCTGCACCTGGCTGTATGACACAGATGCAGAAGCCCCTGAAGTCCCTGGTGGAACCCTGGCTGGGGCTGTGCACCTATGCAGCGGTCTCTATTTCACTCCCCAGCAGGACAGCACTACACTGCTGGTGGCTGTGGTTCAGGACATGCCACCTCCTTCCAGCCCCTCTGGGTAGCCAGGCTTGGGCAGGGCTCCCCTCCCTGTAGGCTGTACTTTCAACCCACGTGACTCACCGTCAGCACAAGGGCTGACCAGGGGCTCCTTAGCTGGCAAACCTGGGACCATGGAGCATACTAGCCAAGTGCCTCAGGCCATCTGCTGGTGATCTCTAAGGGAAGTCAGCTGCTTGAAGGGCTTGTGGTTATCAATTAGAAAAACAGATCCCCAAGCCATTTGCTGGGGGCTCAGAGCACAGCAGGGAACCATCTAACCTGGGGTGAGCACATCCATGGATTTCCTGTCTAACAAGGACAGCTGCCTGGACGGGCTGCTCAGGCCAGCGTGGGCCCACCAGAGGTCTGCCCCTACCAGAGGTCTCAGGCCAGGCTGGGAGTCACATCCTCCTTGGTTTTCTTTTTCCCCTGAGCCTGGGGCACACAGCCTGAGCTGATGTCCTGCAAGGGGCCTCTTCACACACCAGCACAAGGAGGGGGACAAAGGCCAGCCCCATGAGCAAGTCTGGCCCGAGAGCTCTCTCAGGGCTGGATGGCTCCTCAAGAAGAGGCATCTTCTTGAAAAATAGTAATTGGAGCCCAGTGCAGGGGTCTTGGAAGAAAACATCCCCACCTTATTTGTAGTGAATAACTGTCACCCAGCACATCACATGCCCAGGGAAGGGACAGGGAACCCAAAGGGTTCCATTCTCTAGGGCCTGACCAGTGGGCCTCAGAGAGACACAACCGCCACCTGCCTGTCCACCGGGCTCTCACTGAGGCCCCAGCAGTGTCAGCAAGGTCTCACCCCACCCTGCTGGGGCGGCTGCCTTATTACCACGCCTCCTGACGGGCTCAGAGGGCCCCTGCAGGCCAGCAGAGCCTGGATGGGCACGCTGCCTCCAGGAGCTTCCTGACCCCTGGCCCTGGCTGTGCTTACCCTGGCCTAGCCTTCCTCTGACAGGGACAGCTGCTAGGGTCCAAGAGGCAGATCCTCTGTGCTACAGAGGAAGTAAGCACACCGTGACATCCTTATGGCTTCGCACAGCCCCCAAAGCTCCACAGGAACGTGTGGGCAGAGAGGCTCTGAGCCCTCCCCATCCAAGACCTCAAGGCACACGTGGTCCTGATCACTGGCTCTCTCAGGGTTTTCTGTATGGAAGTATCACTTCTGATGCCAGCTTTCTGGTGTACGAGGCATCCAGCCCCGTCCCTCCTGCTGCTACATCTGCTTGGAGACCCTGAGCCAGGCGGGCTGAGGTTCTGCGGTGGCTGAGGGGCCTCAGCTGCCTACCCACCACCCCAGATGAGAGCACACCTGCTCCCATGCTCAGGCCACTGTACGCACTGGGGCCAGCCCTAGCCCTGACGCCCTCTCTGCAGTAGCCAGGCTGGCCTGCCCTGATTCCTGACTACCACTGACCCATGGGCCTGCAAGCTAAAGCCCTCTGCATCCACCTGAAGATGCCACCTGAGGCCAGGCGCTTCTTCGACACCAGCCTCTGGACTGGGAAGTGAGTGGCAGGTGCAAGGCCAGCTCTGGCCTTTTGTATGTCCACTTTGTTCTTTGTGAGGGCAACAAGTCACGTTCCTATCATTAATTCTTTTATAGGGCCCAGGCAGTCATTCCCCTCAAGATCCCCAGGGCCTGCTTCTCATAGTACACAGGAACCCTGCTGTCTCCCATCCCGGCCCAGGTGCCACACTATCCCCACAGAGGCCCCAGTGCACCATCCCCTGAGAACCAAGGCTGCCCTGCAGCATCCTGGGTCAGCTGTGGACACTGCAGAGAGGACAGGAGGACAGGGCAGAGAAGTGCCGGTTCTTGGTGCCTCCTGAGGATGGGCAGGCGCTGATGTGGACCTGGGGTGGGACCTGCTGGTGGGTGGCAGGTCCCATAGGAATCCTGGGGGAGGGTTTCGGGGGTGGGAGAGGCCAGAGGGAAGAATGGAAGGAAGGTGGTTGGACCAGCCAGCCTGCTGGAGGAGCAGCTCCAGAAGGGCCTGGCCTAGGAGGGTGAGGGTGGGGGCGGCCGGAGGGTGCTGGCCAGGAGCCTGGTGTGATGACAGGGCCTCCTGACAAGGGGCCCGCTGGGGTCCCTGCTGGCCAAGGGCACTACAGCAGGTAGCGGGGTCATAGGAAGGTGGATGGTTAGTCCTGCCCTTGGCAGGCAGCTTCCCAAGTGGACATGGGTGGACCTGGGTGCAGGTCAGGAGTGCTCCCCACCTGGGGCCGGGCAGCCAAGAGAGACAGTCCCATCCCAGGGTCAGGGACAGCCCTCTCTGTTGTCTTTTGTGGGGAGAGACAGAAACGCAGTTGAGGGACCCTTCCTGGAATCTTGACAAACTCGGACTTTCCAAGGTCAGATAAAAAGCCCACTTCTATGACACTAATTTGTGGGTTTTCTCCCCCAAACCCAAATCTCCCACCCCATCTAGTCCCAAGTTCCTCTTTCTCATGAAGGAAGTTCATGGTGAGCCTGGCTAACTGGAAAGACGGCCCAGTCCAGGTTGCGAGTCCCAGGGTGTTCCTCTTCCCCACATGCCGCAGGGTGGGAAGTCTCAGCACAGAGGAAGTGAAGGCCACAGGAGACTTGAATGGGGGGGCAGCTCCGCCCATGCTGCCCTGGGGCGGGGGAGATGGGGCAATGCAACAGCAAGTTGGACAGGACCTCCCATCCCCACAACGTTCTTGGGAACACCTCAGTTATTGTGACCGTGTGTATGTCACTAAATGGCCCCTGAGCAGGAGAGGTTGGGACACAGAAGTGACATGACCTGCTGTGCCCCGATTGTACAGCTTCCACCAAGAGCACTGGCAGCAGCGCCTATGGGTTGCAACCTGCTGCTGTCTGGCCTTCAGAGCCCCGTCTCATGTTGGGTCACCCCTGAGCCACAGCCAACACCCTGCAGGTGGAAAAAGTGCTCAGACTGGCTCCTGGAGTGTGCCTAGGGGGCCCTGCCAGAGTGGCACCACTGGCATGGACGGCTGCCATCAGCTGCACACCTGCCCTCCCCAGCTGCCCCTTACCCCTCACTCCAGCTCCTAACACAGACGAGACTCATTTTTTAACTTTATGAACATCCCCTCCAACACTAGCCCACGAAGCCACCCATCCACAAGGCATTTTGCTCCTGAGATCTCTAATACCTGGTAAGAGAAGGTGCTTCCCAAGGAAGAATGTCATATCAAAAAAGCAGAGTGTGTCATTTTTAGGCTGAAAGTGAATGAAAACAGGCAGCTTTTAGCTCATAATCTTAATTTGAAATAAAAATCTTTGTAATTGATACGTAATAAACTGTATATAGAAGCTACTTCTCGAGTTAAAAGTTTATAAATTCTTCAGTATTTAGAAGCTGTCAGTACATAAAATTTTACTGAGGTATGTTTTTAGTCTGCAGCCCAGCGCTGAGGGTCACCACCTGCCCTCCCACACGTCTGGGCTGGGTGACACTAGGTGAGCCAGGGCCGTACCAGCATGGGATACATGGAGGAAATACTAAGCAGATTTTACCCCATGTGACGCTCTCCTAAGAATCAGGCCATTCTTAGCCCAGTGCTGGCTGCCCTCCTGCTCGCACTGCTCAGGACAGGCATTGGCAGTCCAGGCAGCTCCCGCCTCAGCTCCCTGCACAGAGGGTGCAGATCAGACAAACCAGCCCAGCGCAACTCCATCTGCAGGAGGAACCTGGGGCTGGGTCCAGCCCTCACTGGAATGCTCAGTTTGCGTGGTCAGCTTAGCTCTTCTCCAACAGCGCTGTTACACGAATGCACAGCGATGGGGGACATGCACGTCATGAGGCTGCAGAGCACACCTCCCTCTTTAGGCTCTGAGCCTGCCCCTTGCCTCTGCTGCACCTCCCAGAGCTGTTTCCCGAGGGCCAAAGCACAAGCAGCCAGGGCTTCTCTCTCAGCAGACACACAGTGAGGTCCAACTACTTTGTTCTGTTTTCTACAGACAAGCATCTATTCAGTTTATTTCCTCAAGGAAAAAGGGGACGCGTGACTGAACTTCTCAGGCACGCCACGCATCAGGAGAGGCCACATGGACCTGGGGCAGAAGCACCACAGGATGCCACAGTTTCCGCCTGCACCCAGCCAGCCCCCAAGAAGCCACACGCTGATCCTACAGCTGCCCGTCCGGCAGAACCTCAGCTCCTAGAAACTGGCTGTAAACAGAGAGAGGGAGGGGCCGCTGCGCCTGCCAAGGGAGGCAGGAACTTTGTGAGTAATTTACTGGAGGAAAAACAAGTGGTGTGCCTGCATCCTGGGGCCTCGTGCTCTTGCTCTGGCACCGTGCACGGTGCTGCAGATGTGGAGGCTGCGGGTCTCTGCGCAAGCACAGCGCACGCCCCTCTGGCTCTCATGCTGCTCTCTGATGGTGTCGGTAGTCCACAGCACAAAGAAACCTGGGACTCCAAATAAAGGTAGGAACCCAGCAGCCAGCAAGGTGGCAGAGAATAAGAACTAACCAGGAGGCGGGAAGGGCTCCATGCGGCCTGCCGCCATGGGGACATCTTTAAATGTAAGGGGCTGGGCCTCTTCGAGATCTGGCAGGTGAAGGCGGCCCCAGCCGGACTGTTGCCCTTTTCTAAATAAAGCCAGGGGACAACATGGGTCACGTGCATGAGAGCCCTTCCTCCTCAGATGACCCTGCCAAACTCACACCCTTTGTCCCCAGTGTGGGAACACCTGGGAACAGCTCGGACAAACCCTGGGGCCTTGGACGCCACATGAGGCCAGACCAGGACAGGCTGCTCTTGGGGTAGAGACACTCTGCTCCCTGACATCCACTTGCAGGGGTCGCAGAAGAGCACAGTGCTTCCTGGGATTCGTGGCCAGTGGGGTCTGGTGGACAATATCCCCAAACTAGGGACTCCTACTCAGCCCCCAGTCACAGCCAAAGCCAAGCAGCACGGCACGTGGGTGCTAGGAGGCAAACGTACACAGAAGACGGCATTCAGTCATCTAGCCCCTGGCCACTGAGGCAGTTGGGTGGCCGAGATTAGGGGTGGGAAAACTGTGGAACAGGAGGGAGAAGAGAATGCAAGATTAGCACCAGCTGCCAGGTCAGCTCAGAGATGGAGGCAGGGACGCCCTCTCCGGCTCTAGGAGGGCAGCCACTTCTTACTGCTTGCCTGGTGCTTATGCCATCTGCACAAGAGGGGTCCAGCCCTGACAGCCCCTGTGGGTGCCGCCAGCCCAGCAGGCCAGGAGGTCTGGTCAGGATGTGGCTAGTGAAGGGACGGATGGCTAGAGGGTGAGGAGCAGCTGTCTAGATTTCAGGACCTGTGTCCATGTCGTGGACGAGAGTGAACACTCCTCCCTGGAGTGATGTGACCTGCACACGTGGGCGGGCACCCAGCGTGGCCTAAGTGTTACCACCTTCATCACCACCTGACACTCATCTTAGGTTGCCAGGTGGCATTCATTAGGGTTGCACAACCACATGCCCACTCAGTGTCCTTCCCGCCCACATCTGAGGATCAAGGCGCAAGTCCCAAAGGAATTCCCCCATGTGCCCATCCGCCTGCTGCCACACGCCATCTCTGGGGACATGAAATGCAGAGGCATGGGGCAGACCCACAGGGCAGTGCTGTTGTGCTGTGGGACATGCACAGGCTGCCCCAGAGCAGGGTCTGAGGCTCTTGCTCCCTCAGCAGCCCAATTTCCTCACTGTGTTCCTGCCTCGGGGGTCAGGAATGCTTTTTTTTTTTTTTTTTGAGACAGAGTTTCACTTTATTGCCCAGGCTAGAGTGAGTGCCGTGGCGTCAGCCTAGCTCACAGCAACCTCAAACTCCTGGGCTCAAGCAATCCTGCTGCCTCAGCCTCCCATGTAGCTGGGACTGCAGGCATGTGCCACCATGCCCGGCTAATTTTTTCTATATATATTTTAGTTGGCCAATTAATTTCTTTCTATTTATAGTAGAGATGGGGTTTCGCTCTTGCTCAGGCTGGTCTCGAACTCCTGAGCTCAAACGATCCGCCCACCTCGGCCTCCCAGAGAGCTAGGATTACAGGCTTGAGCCACCGCGCCCGGCCAGGAATGCTTGTTGTGTCTGCTGAGACACTCTTTCATTGAGAGCAAGAGATCTGGCTGAGCCAACTACATTCTGAATGTGAGGTTTCCCCCAAAGAACTGGACGTTCCTGAAGAATATCTGTTCTCTGGGAGTAGAGGGAACACTCTATATTGTGGCTCTACCTGCCAATTTCTTGTTCAGATATGACAAGACCAGGTGTGTGCCCACAGTCTCCCACAGGCTACGACCCACAGACCACTCTGCAGCTCTGAGGTGCCAGGTCCTGGGCCAGGGCCACCCTGGCACAGGGAGGGAAGCCCCAGGGCCAACCACCCACACTGCCCATCTCTCACAGTGCTGACGAGACCCAAGCACCCACAGGCACCTGGCAAACCACTAAGTCACAGTGTTGGGCCTGTCCAACCTCATCAAGATGTTCACTCAGGCCTCATGGCACCTGCAGAGCAGCTCTGAGCACATGGGACATGCTGAGCTCATCCTTCAGTCCCAGCTCCACATGCTGTGGGCTCTCCGGGGCCATAGTCCCCCCAGGCTCAGCTCTCGTCCATGAGAGCTGGCACAGCTGCTCACACTCGACCCATGCATGCTCCTGTGGGGCTCCCATGAGCCTTCTTGCTCTGCGTAGCAAGTAGCACATGAGCAGGCACATCTCCATGTCCCACCAGACGACGGCTGCATGAGGCGGTGCCCAGCACAGAGCAGATACTCAGCACGTCAGTGTGAGGAGCTGGGGACAGCTAGGTGGGGACAGCTAGGAGCTGCAGCACTTGGTGCTGCCTGGTGGCCTGGAGCACAGGGTGAGTTTCTGGCTCTGAGGAGCCTCCACCTGGTGGAGAAACCCCCCCATGCTACCAGCTGGTGCTGAGGACCGTGGCAGGTCAGGCTGAGCAGGACAAAGTGGAGGATGTGGAGCACTTGCTGACCAGCTTCTGTTAGGAGCGTCCAGAATGAACCACCCATCACCCAGGCTCTCCAACAGTACTTCCTTCTGATGTTGATGAGAAAAAAGTCAGTTCCTGGCGGGCCACTGTCTGTGTGGGGTCTGCACTTCCTCCCACATCCCACAGCTGCACTCGGTGCTAATGCGGTGTCCACACAGCACCTGTCTGCCTGTGGACGTGCAAGCCCTGCGCTGGACGGCGTCCTGGCCAGGCTGGTACCTGCCTGTGCCCCGAGCTGCCGGGATAGGCGCTGGCCACCCTTGACCCTGAACTGGAATAAGTGGGTTGGAAAATGAATGCATGAGTACAAATTACTGTAAAATAAAAGTTTGTAAAGTCTACAATAATCATACAGATGCACAGCAATAAAGGATGTGGTGTGGACACGCTCAGTGAGCTGCTGTATTTGTGACCATTTGCGGGCTGCGTGGTGGCAGAAGGTGGTTCATGCAGTCTCGCTTCACAAGCATTTGTCCCCATTTCACCCACTACCACCACCACCAAACGCCTCACCAAAAGTTACCAACATAAATATCATCTCACTTGTTTTTATTAACCTTTCTTAAATGTACATGTAGCTCATATTTATTTCAATGTTTAATATTAGAAGTGTTTGAGGTCTTTACTTAGAAGTCTGGTGATGTTTCTGTGACCAGAAATAAGCTGTAGAAACTTGGCTCATTTCTGTCAATTAGGCTTTCAATATACATCCTTTCGCTTAGTCGCAGTTTCTAAGAGCCTATCGACAGCTTAGCACAGTCACATTTCTCAGGAAGAGGCTCAGGGAGACTCACCGTGGCCACTGGCGTTACTGCAGCATCATAAGCTTTGGCCACAGCAGCTCAGGCCAGGACTTCAGATGCTGGTTTGTTGACTGTGTTCTCTCAGGGCAGACTCTGGTCTCTTGAGCACCCAGGGCTGGTAGGAGGCTGCCTCTGTATTGCTGAGCCATTCCTGGCTCTGCCCTGGGAAGGGGACATGAGCTGACTTCTTGTTCCTTCCTCCCGCAGAGTCACAGAGCCTCACCGGCCGCCATGTGGGGCTGTGGCTGGTTCAACGGGACAGGCAGGAGTGAGGAGCCACCTGGCTGCCAGGACCTACAGCTTGGGCTGTCCGTGCTGTCACTGCTCTGCCTGGCTGCAGGTGTCCCCATCGGCCTCTGCTACAATGGCCTGCTGGTGTTGGCCAACCTGCATAGCAAGAACAGCATGACCATGCCAGACGTGTACTTCGTCAACATGGCTGTGGCGGGCCTGGTCCTTAACGCTCTGGCCCCCGTGTGCCTCCTTGGCACCCCTGGCTCGGCATGGGCCCCATGGAGCGTCAGCAGTGAGGCGCACATCGCTCTGCTGATCCCATTCAACGTGTCCTCCCTGGTGGCCACATACTCCACCACCCTGCTCAGCCTCGACCACTACATCGAGCGCGCACTGCCACGGACCCACATGGCCAGCGTGCACAACACTAGGCACGTGTGCGGCTTCATCTGGGGTGGGGCCCTGCTGACCAGCTTCTCCTCACTGCTTTTCTACATCTGTAGCCGCGTGTCCTCCCGGGTCCTGGAGTGCGCCAAGATGCAGAGCGCAGAGGCTGCTGACGCCATCTTGGTGCTCATTGGCTATGTGGTGCCGGCACCGGCAGCCATCTATGGGCTGGTGCTCATCTCCCGCATCCAGAAGGCAGACACACCGCTTGACCAGGACACAGGGAGGCTGGACCCCTCAGCACACAGGCTCCTGGTGGCCACGGTGTGCACACAGTTTGGGCTCTGGACTCCTCACTACCTGACCCTCCTGGGGCACACGGTCCTGGTCTCTCGTGGGAAGCCAGTGGACGCTCGCTACACAGGGATGGTGCACCTAGCGAAGGATTTATCAAAAGTCTTGGCGTTCTCGAGCAGCTTTGTTATGCCCCTTCTTTACCGCCACATGAACAAAAGCTTCCCCAGCAAGCTCGGGCGGCTGATGAAGAAGATGCGCTGCGGGCGCCAGCACTGCGCCCCAGACCCTGCAGGGCTGCAGCAGGTGTTGACGTAGGTGGCCTGGGTCGGGTAGCTGAGCCCAAGGCCCTGGCTGACTCCCTCCTGGGACATAAACTGAAGTTCCGATGGACGCGTGGCACTTTGCTACCCTGGGGCTCTTGCCTGTCCTCTCCAGAAAGAGATGCACCAAGGCCAGAACAGCACAGGGTGTTTTTCCTAAAGTTTTCTATGTTTTTCCTAAAAGGCCACTCTTAGGCCAAGGCTGCGTTGTTCAAAGCAACAGGTGCCTGGTGTGAAGAATCTGCTGTGTTCTTATTAACGTGCCTGCTTTCTCTTAAGAGATGTGTGCGTTTCCTCTAAACACACGCCCTAAGGTCCAGGCCCTCAGCCTCCTCAACACCGGGTGTTCATGAAGTGATGAGAATCTAAAGCCACTATTTATACTGTATTTGAATTGTTAAAATACTGGATTCCTCCTCATTTCTTTGGTGTCATAGAAAAATGACAAGTATTAAAATGAAGGAAATGCCACAAAGGCATGTTGGTATCTGACTGGGGCTGGCGGGTGGGCTGGCCTCTAGGATGTGCCAATAGGCACACGTGTTCTTTTTTTTTTTTTTTTTTTTTTTGAGACAGAGTCTCGCTTTGTTGCCCAGGCTAGAGTGAGTGCCGTGGTGTCAAACTAGCTCACAGCAACCTCAAACTCCTGGGCTCAAGCAATCCTTCAGCCTCAGCCTCCCAAGTAGCTGGGACTACAGGCATGTGCCACCATGCCCAACTAATTTTTTCTATACATATTAGTTGGCCAATTAATTTCTTTCTATTTATAGTAGAGATGGGGTCTTGCTCTTGCTCAGGCTGGTTTTGAACTCCTGACCTTGAGCAATCCGCCCGCCTCGGCCTCCCAGAGTGCTAGGATTATAGGCATGAGCCACCACGCCCGGCCAGCACATGTGTTCTTAACATAGTTTCTGAAAAATGTGCCTGAGACGCAGCTGGTTTTAAACTGGGAATAATTAAGTAGCATGATACTCTCTCCTTACCCACCAAATGTACTTGATATGCCCATGGCCCCCACAGAAACATCACTTCAAAGTGTGCACAAAACTAAAGGGTATAATAAACTGAAGAAAGAAAAATGCTGTTAGGATTTCTAACTTAATGCTAAGGCTAAAAGGGCATCCCTAGGGAAGAGAGGCCTGGATGGCTAGATGAAGTGCCCCATGAGGTCTGCTCGGGAGTGACAGGACAAGCCTGCAGCTGGGCTGCCTGCGATGGCCAGGGACTAGCATCACACCTGTGGGAGGCCCCATAGCCTCACCTGGGAGGAACCCCAGCCTAGCCTGTTCCATTAGGAGCTACACAGATGTTAGCTGTGAGGTGGCCCAGGTGAAGCACTCCCTTCTTCCAGACACAGAGGTGTCCCTGGTCTACAGGTGACACAGGTGAGGCTCCCCCTTTCCCTTGGCATAAAGGTGTCACTGGTCTAGAGGCGACAAAGGTGAGGCTCCCCCTCCCCGGGCACAGAGGTGTCCCTGGTCTAGCGCCTGGGATACAGAACTCACCCTATTTCCTGATCTGATGATTAGAGAAGTTTTCAGAGTAGCTTCTGACTGTCGAATTTTTGTTGTAAGGTGTGCCAGTGTCTCATTCCAACCTTTAAGCTGCAAGCTTGACTTTCCCTCCCACCACTCCTTCCCAAGCACAAAGCTGGGTGGGAGGTCTGTCTCTCTTGAGGCCAGGGTAGCCTTCCCACCCCCACAGCTCTGTCTGAAACCCTTGGTGGAGAAATGACAAAGTGGCCCTGCAGATTGCAGCCGGCATTGGCTGGCTGGCAGATGCTGTAATCCTCCTCTTACGGGTAGCAGGCCCAGGGCCAAGGGCAGCCCAGCTCTTTGGGGAGGGCTGGTCTGTGGTGGTGGCATCCTCATTTGGAACAAGAGACCCTCTTCCTGGCTTAGGCCTTCTAGCACCTTTTGCTCCTGGCAGAGTTGCAGGAACAGGGCAGACCCCACAGCAGGGCTCAGGAGAGGCACTGGGGCCTCTGCCCAGTTCTTCCATCCAACGGTCTTCCCCAAACAGAGGAGGGAGGGGCCCCAAATCACCTTTATTCTTTTAAATTTCTCAGTGGCTTTGGGTACAAACTGGCTAATTTCTGGGGGTCTGCTGGGGAAGTAGGAGGGTCCTCGGGGGTCTCACCTCTGGCATGCACTTAACCAGCCCCACCCCGCCCCACTGGGGATAGACGAAGGGGCCCAGTGGACACACCATAGCCAGGTCAGCTCTTCTGGGTAGAGCTCCAGGCAGGCAGGCACAGGCATGGCCTCCAGTGCAGATCCTCCCCTCTACCTGGGATGCCTGCCCTCCCAGTCTCGCCCCTCCTGCTGCCTCCAGGCCTCCAGCTCCTACCAGTGGAAGACAGCTTTTCCTAGGATGCCTGCTCACAGGGTCACAAGGTCCTGTGCCAGATCCATCTTGGAGGGGCCCATGTGCCTCTGGAGCCACCTAACTCCCTGTATGTTCCATCCCCAATACTTCTGCCTTGTCTCTGAAAAAATGAAAATTTGCACTCCTCAGAGAAGAATAAGGAGTTATTGGGAAAAAGCCACGGTAGACTAGGAGCTCAATCTTCTATATCTTCAAGAGTCTGAAGACACCAGATAGAAGTTTTCAAGATTTTATGTTTAAGGGTTGTCAATTTTGCTATCAACACCTCTTGACTATTATGATTTAAAAGCTGATCATCTCATTTTTGTTTATCCCCCAAAACCTTGCCATGCTTCATTATTTAAGATTTCAAAAAATAAGTTTAATCTTAGATTTACTTCATTAAAGGTTATAAAATTTATTTCAGGAGACTGGATCTATTGCTAATTGTGGCAATTTTATTAAGAAATCAAACATTCATTCTTTTATAAAAAGAACTTGACAAAGGATAAACCAGGAATAAATTAAGAGTCAAATTATATGTCAAGTTATTGAATATAAAACAACTAAAACCAGCTGAAAATTTTGGGGGCCTTCTAATTTCTAATCTGTTGACTCCTCCCCAATGGCTGTACTGGTTTGCCTGAAGTTCTATGAATATAAAAAAAAGAAACTGCTGAAAATATCCCACACATTTGAAACTATTAAGTTATTTGATACTTATTACCCAATTTCTAAACTTTTTTAAATGTGTATTTTTAGATGTGTATAATGTATATAGAAAACCAACACAAAGTATCATAAAATTGGTCATTTCCCCTCAAATTATTATATAAGCCTCAACACTTTAGTTACTTCTGTGTAACTCCCCTTCACAGAAACAGCATCAATCCAGTGAGCCAGAGTTGGTCCACCGTTGACACCGTTCTTGTCAACGGTGACAACGGTGACAAGAACGTCTCAAACCCTGCTGGGGAGGTCAGCCATGAAGGCTGGCAAAGATCCGGCCTCACAGTGCACATACGTTACTTGCCCAGAAATAAGAACAAAATAATCACTGCCTGTACCCAAAGCTTCCAGCATGGGTGGAAGCTCTTGTCTGTCCCCATCCCACTGAACAGGGGCCTGTGTGGCAATGGTTGACGTCGTACTGCACGCAGCAAGTGCTCCATCAATTTGAGAAGGAATAACTGATAATCCAGGAACGAAACATGATTTGAACATACTCCCTCTGTATGAAGAAAGAACACACAGCCTTGTATAAAAGCCTCTGCTGTGCGCCCCACGCACCTGCCGTGCCTGCTATACCCCCAAGCCTTCCTCATGGTGCAGTCTGTGCTCCAGGGAGCAACGCAGGACTAAGATCAGGAGAGGTAAACGACAGTGGCATTCAACTCAAGTAAGGCCATTCCAATCAAGAGAATCTTCCAGGTTCTTCTGTGTTTTAAGTCTTTTATCATGGAACTTCCTAGTGCACACAAAGGCGGGAGGAGTGGGCTGCCGTGTCCCATCACCAGCACCTTCCCTGTGGACACATTGCCAGTCTCACCTCATCAGTGTCTTCCCTGACCCCTACTGGGAATTCAGTGGATTTACAAAATTCTCTGGATGACTGCTCCTCAGCAGGTTGAGGGATCCCTCCCAGAACTTGTCAGAAGCAGCAATCTCCCCTCACTGAATGGCAGTTTAGTGAGAGCCACAAGAACTCCTATGGGGCACGACATGAACTCCTACCTGCTGGTGCTGGCTGTGCCCCTGCAGCTAAGGTCAGGGGGTGAAGAAATGGACCTGGCCTGCCTTGCCCGGCTGGCTTGGCTCACAGGCAGCTGGATCCAGAGCAAGTGCCTGACCTGTCCTCTGTGCCCTTGCCTGGGCACCTTCCTCCCGCACCTGGTGGCCCCACGTGCAGCCGGCAGCCCCATCCTGCTGCAGACTCCACTCAGTTGGTCAAGAATGAGCACGGGCCTGACGCTGCTGGCTGGGCCTGGCCACCAGGAGTTGGCGCCTGACACCCCTACCCAATGCTCTTCCCAAACAGCAAAGCTCTGGGGGCTGGAGGGAAGCGTCCTGAGACCTGGGCACAGGATGGGCAGGCATGGGCAGGGCTGGGCTGCCAGTCAGGCCAGGTGATGTGCTCTCCACTGTTCTGGTTTACCACCCTGGCTTTCTCCTTTCTTCTGCTACCTACTCATCCCTAAGAAATGAGGCTACTTTTACCTGTTTGGGGAGTTTACGTCATCTTTCTGCTGTCCCGTACACTGCAAGTACACTGTATCAAGATTCACTCAGACATTCTGCTGCTGACAGACATTTGGGCTGTCTCAGTGCCTGAGACATGCCCCTCTGTGGAGTATATTCCTTGGGAGTGGACACACCCTCAGCGGTGCATGCTCACCAAACTGTTCCCTAAAAGGCTCTCAGGTGTTTGCAGCTCTATGTCCTCACCTGCCCTGGGTGCTATTTGTCTGTTGTACTTTCTGCCAGCCCAGGGGGCAATGAGGAGCCTCCAGTTATGACAAGGTGGAGGCCACGTGCACCTCCTCTCTCAAGGAGGCCTCTCTGGACCTGAGGGGTTGCCACAGCCCCTGACCTAACCGCACCCTCTGCTCGGTCCATGTCACCGAAGGGTGATCCTACTGCACGGCAGGGCTGTCAGGCAGAGCGCTGCAAAGTTCTGCGTAGAAGAGCAACACTCCAAGAGACAGCCTGCTGTCCCTCTGACTAGATTTAGAGGCAGAGCCAACCACATCCACAGCAACAGCAGTCAAGGGATGGAGTCACCGTTCCAGTGATATTGAGTGTGCTTAGGCCAAAAGCAGTGTAAGCACACAGCCACACATACACATGGCACAGATGTAAACGCATGCAAGTGCACACACACATAGCCACACATATAGCACAGACGTAAACACATGCAAGTCCACGCACACACAGCCACACATAATGCATAGATGTAAACACATGCAAGTGCACGCACACACAGCCACACATATAGCACAGATGTAAATGCACGCAAGTGCATGTACACACAGCCACACAGCACACATGTAAACGCATGCAAGTGCATGTACACACAGCCACACATACATACAGCACACACACACACACAAGTGGACACACACGTGTTTGTCTCCTTATCAGGAATAAAGTCACTGGAAGAGATTTCACACCTGTCAGCTGCAAGATGGGAGACACCCAGAAAGCACCAGGGATCACCTCAGTCCTCAAGGACCCTGTGCCTATCAGGGGGCTCTGGACCCCAGGGAAGGGTCATGGGAACCAAAGCCTAGAGACATGTTGCACTTTTTGTTTTTCATAATAAGCATCAGATACCAGTCTTCAATGCTGTGATTGCTCCAAGTCACATGTATAGGTTTGGCTGAGTCCCTGGGTGACTTAATCTGATGTGAAGATGCAGGCTGCTGGTGACATTCTCCTGCTGGCTCAGCAGACACTAAAGAGCAGCCACCCTTAGCCCAGCCCAGCACCCACAGTGTGACCTAGACAAGCTCTTAGCCTTTCCCCCTCCTCTATGACATGATGCTTTCCCCCTCCTCTGTGACATGGGCAGCTGTCAAAATTAAAGGATCATTCCTGGAAAGCACACAGCAAGGACCCCCACCTGGCAGTGTTCAACAAACGTGAGCCTGGCTGCTATACCTCGGGCGCCTGCTCATTTTTACACCCACATGAGTACCGTGAGAACTAAGGTGACACAAACAAGGGGGCGGGCTCCAGGCAGGGGCACCTGGCAGGTGCATCCCAGACACTGCTGAAGGCTACATAGACCTGCCCCGAGTGATTTCTAAACCCCAAAGGACTGTTGCACTAAGAGGAAGAGACATAGTCTTTCCACACCACAGAACAGGCCTTCAAAGAATGCGGCACGCAGGATTTTATTCTCTAAAGCAAACTGTGTGCTCTGAAGTGAACCAGGACAACAGCTTCTAGGTAAGCAATGACCATGCTCCAGGACAGGCACACATCACCCCAGCTGGCACTGGGCTGTGGAGAGGCTGCAGGGGGCCGAGGAAGGAACAGGGAACCTGTAATGTGGAGTGCCGGCCGGGTTCCAGGCAGATGTGACGCCAGACTGCCCTGAGAGGTAGGTGGGTAATATGAACCTGTTTTGACACACATGGAGGAACTGAAGCTTAAAACTTAGGTAACGTCCCAAAGGCACCAGCAGGCAGAGGCTGGGGCCACACTGGAGCCCAGACAGGTGTCCAGAGCCAGCCCTGGACCCACCTAAACCAGGTCGTGTGGGGACATCTTCCTTGGCCAAGTCACGCTGGCTCGTGACTATTAATATTAGAGGTGGGATCAGCAGGGACCCTAAAAGACCACCCCACTGAGGGTCCCACAGCCAGGAGGAGCCCTGCTGCCAGGGCACCAGAAGCCCACAGCCCCACCAGGCACAAGGGGGCAGGTGTCGTGGTTCTAGGGGAGTGAGAAGAGACACAAATGAGGAAAGGGGGAGAAAGTGGTGGGGGCCAGGGGAGGGTCGGGGAAGAGGGCATCGGGAAAGTGATGCGTGACTCTTACCTGAAGGGCGTGCAGACTTTATCACTGCACATAAAATTTCCAGAAGGAAGACAGTGCTCACAGCATTTCCCAAACTTACCTAGTCACAGAACCCTTTCTGTGAAGTACCTTAGGCTATGAGGGTTCTCTCAACATCAGTTTGAGAAAGGTTAAAACCCTAGGCAGAAAGAGTCCCTGGTTCCAGCCCTGCTCTGCTTCACCCTGTCCAGGGCACCTTTCAAGTTTCTGCCAGCCCTGCCCACTGACACACACTAAGCCTGCAGCTGAGGCAAGAGGGCGCTGAAACCTACAGCCATTGGCAGGTACTTACAAAACTAAACACAGTTCCCATCTGTCCCTGCCGTCCCACTTGTAGATATTTACTAAGAAAAATGAGAACAGACAGCCACACAAACACCTGTACATAAACGTTTGTGGCAGCTTTGTTCATGAGAGCCCCGAACTAGAAATAGCCCAGCTGTCCCTCATCAGGTGAACGGAGGGACGACGTGACCTGGGGGGCATAGCATCTGACTGCAGATGTGGCCCAGCATCCGAGGAACGCTGCTCGGCAATAAAAGGAGTGACTACCACGCATGCAACAACGCACGTGGACCTCAAAGCACGGTGAGCAGACACAGCCGGATGCAAACAAGCACACACTACAGACGCCCAGACGCCTACGCATGACAGAGCACAGGGCAGGCAGTGGAGCAGGGTGGGGCATGGAGGAACTTTCTAGAATGATGGAAACAGTCTCTGCATGGAGTGCTGATTACACAGGTGTGTGTACCTGTCAAAATTCACCAAACTTGACACTTGAGGTCTGTGCACTTCACTGTGTGCAGATTTTATCTCCATGTTTCATGAGAAAGGGGCAGGGGTATCTGAATGCCACCCACCCAGAGGCTCTCTCCAGGGCCTGCCTACCATCAGCTGTGTGAGCAAATGCTGTAGAACTAACAGTGCATGGTTCTCAAGCTACAGGCAGGGTGACGCATGATGCAAAGCTGTCTTCGGGGTTAAACTTATGGCCCAGCCTCTCAGGAGGGCTGGCTCTGGCGCTCCTCTAGCGGCTGTCGGAGGCCCCGCACGTTCCGAGCAGATCAGCGGCTACACAGCACAGCCACGAGGCCCAGCAGAGGAAACTCTGCTCTTGCCATAAAGATTGGCATTAACATAATTCAATGATTTCCTACTATAGCTTTCACCCCGAACCAGCTGCTGAAGAGCAAAGAGCGGTGTACCCAGCTTGAGTTCCTGAACAAGTCGACAAGGTAGCTGGGGCAGGTGCCCACCCAGAAAACCCACCACCTCCACCAGGATTTCCCCTGGCCACACACAAGCAGGTTTATGTGGGAAAATGCCTATGATTTCTAAGTCATCTGCATAAAAGCACAGCCACAGTATGGGTTGTAAGATTTTAGCATTAAGCTGGGCTCCTGCAGGACACCCCATACTCTGCTCAGCAGATTGGGTGCCAGGTGGTTCAGAGCCTATCTTTGGCCCACAAATGCCAGAACAGGGCTGTGTTGAGGGAACAAATGAGCAGGGGGCACAGCAATGTCTTGAGAGGGGGGACGGCCCTTCCCTCTCCACAAACTGTCCTGGCATAAGGCACCCCGTCCCTGGCTATCCCTTCTGGTGACCTGTGAAGTCCATTTGTGGCCAAGGGCTTGGACCAGATGCTGATGACACTGGAGGAAGGAAGGGGTTGGGCCGCCTGTGGTTCCTCAGGTATAGCCTCCCCCCACATGTGTGTGCAGGTGGGATGTGGCCCCTTCACAGGCTCTGAGCAGGACCAGGGCCTTAGGAAATGAGGCCCATAGAGTGTGTGGGGCCTGAGGTCTGGGGTCTCTCCCTTGACCCAAAATTTCTTCTGTGGGTACCAGTGGCAGTTTTCCTGGGGCCTTCGGTAGTTCCATGAACCCACATTCTGCCCCCACCTCGGAGCCATTGGTTCCTGACTGCCAGCCCCACATGCCTGGCCCTGAGTGAATAGCCCTGGGTCCTGGGCTTGGCTTTTCCTGTGAATGGTTTTCAGAGTGGCCTGCATCTGTCTAGGGATCCCAAGATGGGGGCACACGTGACCCCCCTGGGCAGCTTGGGAGCAGCCTTCATGTGCAAGGGGTGTAGGAGAAGAAGCCCAGTCCTCCTGCGGCTGCCTGGGCTTTTCCCTGGGTATGCCAGTGACTGCAGGTGGGCTGGCTCCGTGTCCCCAAGGGTCCACCTAACGTGGAACAAGCTTTATAAAAAGAGTGCGAACACCAAGGGGAACAGCAAAAAGAACCCACATCTATATCCAGCAGGGCTGGCCCTAGGGAGGCTATAAAGAAAGCAAGCTGGTTCTCCGATTAATATCCAAGACCTTTTCCTCGGTTGGGCAGGGGAATTCTCCCTTTGGGAATTTGGGGCTCAGCCCAGGGCTCTTCTCCACCCAGTGCCTCAGGCTCCTTGGCAAAGCCAGGAGAGGAGGGTTCTGAAGACCCCATGGTGACTCTGTGCAGCTCGGTAGGCACATCCTGAAATTACAGGCACAGGCTGCAGGGTGATGAAGGGGGTCCTCTGCTGTGCAGGACTTAGATCACCTGACATCCAGGCCAAAGCTCTGCTGTTTCTCTGGCTCGCCCTGTTTGTGGCAGAGGGCCACAACCTCCGTTTGGCCAGGCACCCCTGGCCCTGTAGCTCAGGACTGTGTGGCAAGGCTCCAGGGAAAATGCTCTCAGCTTACACAGGTGTGAGCACTTTATCCTGGTTCTCCGGTGGGATTTTAGGTACTATTAAGATGCAAACATGGCCTGCTTTCTGGGAGGAGCTGATTTGTGAATACACCAACACGTACCTGCAGGGAAACTGCTGGAAGCCCTCAGGTGCCCAGAGCACAGGCACACACTGCACGTCACCTCTTCCCTAGTACTAAGCTGCCTCCCTACAGGATCACATGGCCACACATGGCAGTGTGTGTGGTTTGAGTGACGCACAGAGCTGCAGGTTTCTGGGCCTGTTTCAAGGAGCTAGAGGAGGGCAAGACAGACAGGGCTGGGCTCACACTGCAGCAGGCACAGGCCTCGGCACAGGTGAATGCTGCATGCACTTTCTCTGGGAAACACCTGCCCACCAACTCAGGCCTCGCTTCCCCTCTGCCATTTCTGACCCCTCACTGGGATCCCCTGTGTCAGAGCAGAGTTTAACCACTTCAGTACGAGTGTCGACTATAGCTGATAGCCAGATGAACGCATACAGCTGAGCATCGACTTTAGTCTATAATTTTTAATTAATTTTTCTAATTTTTCATTTATAAAATAAAATTGTGAACATTTAAAAATAACGTAATAAAAGCATATATGTATATGTTACCTATTCTGATTTACATTACAAGTAAAGCTGCCTGTAAAGTAAAACAAGCTTTCAGTGCTTTAAAGCTTTCCTCATCACACAAGAGCAAAATGGATTCTCTGTCAATGCACAGCACAAACTATCGTGCAGACTATGAGTGCCGGCTGTGGGCAAGGTTTCGCGGCTGGTGAGCACCGTACCGAAGTGGTTAAGCTGGCCGGGAGGCTGGAGCGACTTTGTAGCTGTAGGAAGTTTCTCTCTAAAAACCAAAGTTTCTTTACACTACAGGTTGGTTCCGTTAAATAAAAGAGAATACAATTTATTTTTCTAGCATTTGGAATTGGACATGACGGAGCAGCTTGCCCAGGTTGTCCTTATTAAGGAAGGATTAACAGTGGCTACAGTCTGTCCCCTGAAGACGAAGCTGGGAAAGGTTTGTGGACGGTCAGGAAACATCAGGGTGTTGGCTGAGCGGCCAGATACATCACTACTGCCGGGTTTTCATCACAGGGCAGGGATGTGGAGAGTCTGATCTGGCAGAATACAATGAACGTTTCACAGCAGGCACATCTGGAACATGTATATTTTCACAGGGCATGAAACTGAAAATGGAGGGCTCTTTCGGCCAACTGCGGAGGGCCCGGCAGAGGCCCAGACACATCAGTTCCTCCACCCGCATGGGGATCGAACCCCGTGGGGACTGGAGTTTGACTCTCAAAGCAAGCAGGGCCCCCGCTATTCCTGCACAAGGCGGGCTGCATGCTCAGGGCAGAGTCCAGTGTGACGTTCCCGAGGCCCATGCTTGTGACCACAGGCGAGGCCTCATGCCTGCCCTGTTTCACATGTTCATCAAGATGCTCCGTGATGATGTACCACGAGTGCGCTCCCAGGGGCTTGTGGGGTCTGCAGGGGACAAAGGGCTGTGACCTGAAGACTTGGGCTCCACTTTCTCACAGACACTTACAGATGCCTCACAGCTGGGCAAAGCGGCCACTGGCTGGCTGGGACCAGGTGGTGCCTGCCTGGACAGAGGCCGAGGCGCTCCTGACACAGAGCCAAGCCTCCAGCCCGCCCACTCAGCTGTGGCCAGGTGCCTTAGGAGGCCTGCATGACATTCCCCAGCCCCACCACAGCTCAGGGTTCCATCAAGGCCCCTGAGCGAATGACCGACCCACCAACAAGGGCCAGAGGAAGTAGGGGAGACCTGCAGAGGAGAGGGGGCCCACACACAGCCTTGGCACTTGATCCAATGCCCACTCCTCCCAGTGACCTGTGGAGCAGCATGGCCCTGCTCTGCAAGGGACTTAGACGACTGCAGCCGGCTGGGCTCTCGTGCTGCCCGCCCTGGGTCCCACTGGCAAGGCTGACTCCGCAGGACGGACAGACTTGCCCTGAGGGCTGCGACGACTGCAGAGAGCCAAGGCCATGGCTATGACCACGCAGGGAGGAAAAGGGCTGCAGCCAGCTGGGCCTCACACCCTGTCAGCCACCTCACAGACATCGGCACCAGAGAGGGTCTCTGGGCCCATCAGGAAGGGCGATCACAGCAGGCCTTCCCTATAGGAGTGACAGCACTTCTTCACCAATCACGGCTTTACCCCCACACCTGCCCCACAGGTAAGATTCTCTCAGCTGCCCAGGCACGGAACGACTTACTGTGTTGGATCTGGAGCAAATCCCTACTTCCTGGGACCCTCCTCCAAATCCTGGCCCCAAATCCTACACAGGTTTTCTCCCACCCCCTCCAAGACGCCGTGGCTTCCCGGGGTGTGTGCTCTCCCTGCAACCAGTGAGCCACCCCAGCTGTCCAGCCCCAGGGGCTTCTGGTGGGCTTTGGCTGCATACAGCCCATGACAGGGATGATGTCCACTCCAGCTTGCAGGGCCAGGCGCTTGCTAGGCGTGTGCTGACTGCTTCCCACAGAGTGGCCTCTACTGAAGGTCAGCTTTGCTTCGAGGCTCTGCTTTGGGAAGAGATGCTATATGCAGCTAGCACTGGGCAAACGTGGGGCCAGGCTCCCAGTGGGGCAGAAATGACCATTTTCAGACCAAGCTGTCTGTCCTCTCCTGCTGGCTCAACTCTCCTCTCTACTCATAACAGTTAGCACAGTGAGAATGCTTCTCATGACGGGGTGAAACAATGGGTCTTGAATAAAAACAAAAAGCAAAGAGCACCCCCTTCATCCCTTCCTTGAAACACCCAGCTGCTGAGGAGGGAAAGGAATGCCAGGGAAGTGTTTGGGTTTCTCGAAGGAAGGCCCAGCACCCTGGTCTCTCCTCACAGGAGGGTTCTGGCTACCCACTCCATGCCCTGGGCCTCCCTGCCCACAAAGGAAGCAAGATGTGCCCACGAAGGCTGCAGGGACAGCTAGGCAGGTCCTCTGCCAGTCAGGAGCTGCCTTGCAGCATCCAGGCCCACAGTCTGACCCCCCAGAAGGCCACAGCACACACAGAGCAGGAGGAGCTCCATATCTCTTGGGGGGGGTATGGGTGTGTGTACACATGTACATGTGTGTGCATGTATGTTCATGTGTCTGTGCCTATGAGAGAGGAGACGCACATGCTTTCTTTGGAAGACTCAGAGCAAAATGAAAACTTTTTAATCCTTACACAGTACTTCAGTGAGGTTCTCCCCAATGCACAAAAAAGACATTAAAAACAGCTCCTGGAATTGGACAGTCTTAGGAACACCAGGAGGGAGAGAAAGGAAGGGCAGGAAAGGGGGAGCTGCCTGGGCTGATGTGCAGGCGGGCAGAGTCCATGCTGCCCACTGCAGTGATGAGAGCTTCCTGCACCACCCCAGACCCAAGAGTCCAGAGCCAAGCTGGTAGCCCCCAGGCTGGCTCCCCTACGCCACCCTGACATCAGTCCTGAGGCCCTTTGAGTGGCTGTACCTCCATGACAAGTTGGCCAGGCAGGACCCTGCCAGCATGTGCACAGAGCAGGCATAGTGACACACTAGGCTGCTCGGTTCCCAGAAGTCATCAGCATGGACACACTCACGGAGCTTGGCCCTCCGGGACAGCTCTGTCACAAAGGCAGCGCCAGCAGCTCTGCTTCCCCAGTATCCTGCCTGTGTCTGGTAACTCCACTCCTGCCCATCCTACACCATTTGATTAATAGGACACATCTTCACAGACCTTTGATACTCTGAGCCAAAGAGTTCTGAATGAGACCTTTACATGATGAAGTCTAAAATTACAACTCCTAAACAATTCAAATCTGAGACCAACAAGCCTATGGGACAGGCCCAAGGGCCGTGGTGGTGCCAGGTGACAGTGAGCTGGCAGATCTGCAGGTGGTCCTGTGCCTGTGCCCAGACCACACTAAGCACTGCTTCTCTGCTGTGCCACCTGCCTGTAGGGACACTGCCAAAACACGTAAGAGAATCGTGACCTCAAAGGTTTGTGCTGCTTTTGCACAGAAAAACAACCTGTGGGCCATTTGGTATAATTTGTAGAACAAGCACAGGATCAGAATGTATTTATAAAAGCAAAAGTTCAGAAACAACTGAAATGTCCACATTAGGGATAGGGTTTACTTAACTATTGTCACAGCACAGATGATTACTTATCTGTTAAAAATGGAAGCAGCATGGAAAACATTCAATAAGCCAACGTGCTGAGTGGAATTTGTAGAACTCCCAGCGGACGTAAACTCTCAACCCCATAAAACATAGATGCGTAACAGAAGGCAGCACAAAGGCAGCCCCTCCAGACACTGGCAGAGGGCAGGGACTGCCAGCTGGACGCTGCTCCAGGGGTCTGGGGCCTCGGAAGGGAGGAGCACCAGGCTGACTTCCTTCTGGGCCTTCAGGAAACACTAACTCTCATTGCTGGGGCGGAGGCTGCCGGGTCTCCTGCGCTAGCTCTGGGGAAGCAGCTCTGGGGAAGCTGGGGCCAACACTTCCTATGACCATTTTGAGCGACTATGTAAGGAGCAACAGCCAAATGCTGCCGTAAAGAACACAAAATTCTCAAGGCTCTGGCCTTGGGGGAGTTCCCAAAGGGCCCCACAACCTGACCTTGGCAGCCCTCTGCTTGGCTCTGGGGAGAGTCCCAGAAGCCCCTGGTCTTGGCCTGAACTGACCATCCAAAACAAACCAAGGGGGTTGGTCCCTCTTCCAAGGGAATTCCAGGACTCAGTAAGAACCTTTGCTTCTGCTAGAGGAGAAGCGCAGGTTCTGGCTGGGACACTGGCAGCTCGTGCAGAGTTGGGGACACTCTCACCCTGAGAGGAGCAGTTACTCTCAGGTAGTTGCCCTTGAAAAAAGAAAATTCATGTTCATGTAAAAAACTGTATGTAAATATTTTAAACAGCTTTACAACAGCCAAAGCCCAGAAAGAACCTAAATGTCACTCAAATGGTGAATGGATAAACAATCTTTGGTATGTTTACACAGTCTAATGCTGCTTAGCAATAAAAACTAATGACCATTTTGAACAGGCAACATCACAGGTAGATCTCAAATGCATTACACTATGTAAAAAGGCCAGAGCAAAGACCCCATGTGTACAGATCCCACCACACAACAGTCTGGAAAGTCAACATCATAGGAGCAAGTGGCTGCCAGAGGGGTGAGGAGGGGCCGGCCACCAATGAACCATTCCTTAAGCTGCATGTGGTTGTGGTCACATGACTAGATGCCTACTCGGTGTACATCAAAGAGTACCCCTTACAATATGTAAATTCTTAAAAATGACCATCAAGAAAGTACAGGTTTTTGGCCAAACCATCGAGGTTCAGATCATGATGACATCACTGACTAGCTGGTGACCAGGACAAATCACCTCATTTTTCTGCAGCTCAGTCCCCCCAGCCCTCGGGGTTACAGCTGTACCTGCCTGTCTGGAAAACTCTGAACTGCGCAGCTCGAGTGAGTTAAACACAAAGCACTTTGGAAGGTACCTGGCACATGGCAGACACTCAAGACACAGCAACTTGTGAGGCACAGCCTTAAGTCAGAGCCAGGCCCGTCCCACCCCTGCGCTGTCCCACAGCGCTGTCTCTCACATACTCTCTCTGGGAGTAATGTGGAGGGCGTGGGGGAGGTGCGAGCTTGTCAAGGTGAGAAAGTAGCCCAGGATGTGAGGGGGCTGGGGCGGGAAAGGAGGGACAGTAATTGTGGACCACTCCAGAGAAAGCATCTCCCGTGTTTTGTCATCTTATCTCTTCAGTGAAAACAAGCATGGTGGGGAAGACGAGGCGGTGGACCAAACCCAGCAGGTGTGCGATCTTAGGCTCCCAAGGTGTGATGTCACCCAGGGCCAAGAGGATCATGATGATGGAGCCAGCTGCGGATAGCAGGGTCCATAAAGGGCACACCCAGGGCAACAGGGCTCCATAGGTGCACGAGTGTGGTGGCTTGGTACTCCTGGACTGAGAGAGGAAAAGCTGGATGTGCCACCTACTCTTCACCAGACTGGCCCTGCCAAGACCAGGAACTCAGGAGAGCTGCTGACATTGACTGTGAGGACCCCTCTTTCCTAGGTCCCCATGTCAGGTATGCCTGTCTTGGTCCCCACGGCACCTGGGTCTGTGAACCTGCCCTTTCCTCAAGGAGCCTGGGGTGATAGGATCACAACAAAAGCCTTTGTGCAACCTTGTCAGCCTGGGCAGCCCCAGGCTTCGCATGCAGGCAGGAAGCCACCTCTGCCCTGTACCCACCTGTGTACAGGGTCCCCCTTCTCCTTATAGCGCCCCCCAGCCAGGAAGTGATTATCTGGTATCTGCCACACAGATGGGGAAACTGAGCCCCAGGAGTTAGGTAACCACACCAAGCACATTCTGGTAGGGACTGGGGTCTTAACCTCTTGCCCAGACCACACACGGCACAAGTAAGATGAAAAGGCAGCTGAAAGCTAAAGTTTTTTTTCTGCCTGAGTAAGGTCCACTCTTTTTCTGGAAAAAAAAGCCCAGAAAAAGGCAAAAAGCAGTCAACAGCCTCCTCTACCAGGTGGAGAGTCCAGGGTATGCTCTCAAAGCCTCTCAAGGTACCACACGTGCCTTCCTCCCTCCCCACATTGGGTGACTTGGGGCCCAGCCACGACCACACCAGCCAGCAGAGTAGACTGCCACAGCCAGGCAGCACTGGGGGAAGGACGGTGGATGTCCCCAAACACCGCCACCCACACGACACATGCCGTCCACACCATGTGCCCCAGATGCTGACTAGCTGCAGAGATCAGACATCTGACAGCCTAATGCTATTTTCCGGCCTGCGGTCGATGTTGAAAAGATCTTCTTTCCAATTTGCCTTTATTAAACAAACATTGTATATCACTTCCTTTCAGTCCCATCACTATTCTTAATTTCCATGCCCCTCCATGTCCTGGGGATCATCTGTCACCTTAAGCCTCCACTGGACAGCAAACCACCCAATTCAGTGTTGTATCTCTTCAAACCAAAAAGGCTAGAAATACACCAGGAGACTGTGTAGAGCCAAGTTCTCACTCAGGCCTGTGGGATGAAGAGCAGGCCTGTGAGAGGTGCAGTCCCTGGAAGCCAGACACAGCAAGCACCCGAGCTAATGGCAAGGAGCCAACATTGGTATAGCACTTCCATGTGGGCCTCCCATGGCCCAGGAGTTCCTTCGAGACGACACTGTGCTCATTCCCAATCTAAAACTGAGGTGATCCAGGACACGGTGGCTTACGCCCTAATCCCAGCACTTTGGGAGGCCAGGAGTTCAAGACCAGCCTGGGCAACAGTGAGACCCCATCTCTACAAAACACACTCACCACCTAAGCCCACTGACCGAGGCAGAGGCCTGTCCCTGGAACTTCCCGTTTCTGGAATGGTGGGCTCCATTACCCATATCAACCCATGTAATACTGAAAGATCAGTAAAAAAAGAGATTTAAAAAAAAAAAAACTCTGAGGATGGGAGTGGACAGACCTCTAAAAGCAAAACGATCAAAAGATGCTAAGACAGTAAGGTACCACAAGGCAGAAGGGACGGCACTGTGAAGAGAGCACCTGGCAGAGTGGCCAGACCTGTGCTGACAGTGCAGGGCCTGTGCCAGTGCCACAGCCACAGGGGCCACAGGAGTGGGCATCTCGCAGGGACACTGCCAGGCGGGCCTCGGGGCTTCAGGGGCCTCTCACTGGGGAAACAGGGAGCCCAGCGGCCTCACAGGAGCAAAACAAGTATTCTTCGGAGTAAACCACTCTCATTTACAAATTATTTCTAAATGTAAGTTTTCTAGTACAATGCCCAATATTCTGTTCAAAGATAACCAGAGATACAATAAAACCAGACTCCAGGAATTGTATTATAAAACTGTTCTATGTTTAAAGAAATTAAAAGATAAGTTTGAAGATATCTTCAAGGAATGGGAACCTAAAAAAGTGTCAGATTTTTAAAAGACTGAAATAGAATCTCTAGAAACGAGAAACGCAGAAATTGAATTTAAAAACTAAAGGATGGTTTTAGGAGCAGGTTGGTCACAACTAAACATAAAAATGGTGGCCTGCAAGACAGGTCTGAAGAAACTACTCAGTGAGAAAGTTCAACCCAGCATTTGATCAGGGTCCCTAGAAGGAAGGGACAGGGGGAGACAGATGTGATATTTGAAAACATGATGATAAGGATTTTCCATAGCTGACAAAAATAACTAAATCACAGATTTAAGAAGTCCAGTGGGCCGGGCGCGGTGGCTCACGCCTGTAATCCTAGCACTCTGGGAGGCCGAGGTGGGCGGATCGTTTGAGCTCAGGAGTTCGAGACCAGCCTGAGCAAGAGCGAGACCCCATCTCTACTATAAACAGAAAGAAATTAATTGGCCAACTAATTTATATAGAAAAAAAATTAGCCGGGCATGGTGGCTCATGCCTGTAGTCCCAGTTGCTTGGGAGGCTGAGGCAGCAGGATTGCTTGAGCCCAGGAGTTTGAGGTTGCTGTGAGCTAGGCTTACGCCACAGCACTCATTCTAGCCTGGGCAATAAAGTGAGACTCTGTCTCAAAAAAAAAAAAAAGAAGAAGAAGCCCAGTGAACCCCAAGTGGGCTGAACAAAGTCATTGTACAACCCTAACCCCAGAAAACTCTCAAAGTTTTAGACAAGCAAAGCGTGAGTTTTCAGCACCAGCAAACACTACAGGATTTTCACTGAAGAAAATTCAAACAATCCACTTAAGGTAGAAGGAAAATTATTCTGGTGGAAGATCTGAATTGCAAAAAGAAATGAAAAGCAAGAGTAGGCTACACATGGGCACCTCTAGATACTGATTATATGAAACACGAATGCTTTATGGGTGTTGAAAAATCAGACCGAATTACAATGCAGAATACTATTATATAATTTGGGAGGAAGATTTCCTGAGGTTAAAAATCTGTAAGTCCATACATATGTATGTCTATTTTTTTTAAGAGCTGGGGTCTCGCTCTGTCGCCCAGGCTGGGGTGCAGCGGCCAGATCATGGCTCACTGCAGCCTCAGACTTCTGGCCTCAAGCAAGCTTCCTGCCTCAGCCTCCCAAACTGCTGGGACTACAGGCATGAGCCACTGCACCCAGCCTAATAGTCCTTATATTGTCCCAGAGAGGGAACTATTGATTACTGTTAAGAGTTTGATCAGAGACTTTGCTATGTGCCATTTAGTCTATAGAATATCATGTGGCTTTTGGACAAATGAGAAAGACACATATATACACAGGCATGGGAAGGTATTTATGATATATCGAGTGGAAAAAGTGAGTAGCAAACCTGTGTACGCAAAGATTCCAGTTACTACACAACAGCCTGCATATATAACAAACACGTTTCCAAGTGAACAGCAAGGTCTGGAGACACAAAGCACACTACTGTAGCTGCTATGTCAGGAGAAAACTAGCTGTTCATTGACTTTTGCGCTGAGTTTCAGGTCTGCAGCCTGTGGTCACACTGTGTGCAGTAGCTGGCCTGGCCCATCAGCAAGGAACAGCATGGGCCTGAGCCCCATCCAAACCAGCGGCCCTTCTGGTGCTGTGGCCACCCCACAGGTAAAATGAAGCTGCCTATGGAGCCAGACCCACCTTCAAGTGTCCATTAAAGTTATGCTTCCAGTTTTATTGCCTTCAATGTCCTTTCAATAAATAGCAATACTATCTCCCAGCCTCATCTACCTACTATTTAGGTAAAATGTGAAGGGAGAGAGGGGACATTTGTATGGAAACAAAATTATTTCAGTGACAGAAGGTGGACTCACAGAGCTTAGAGTCCCTCAGCATTGCTGTCCAAAGCCCTACCCAGCTCCGCTGTGATGGAGGGATTCTGGCTGAAAAGGCGGGAACGTGACAAGCCCAGGGAGCTAGCGCCAAGAGCCTGAAAAGCAGTGAGAGTTCCCTAAGAGAGGATAGAATGAGTTACTTTCTCAGAATTTCTCTGGGTCCAAAAGCTGGATTGCAAATACACAGTCAACTCTGACCCCAAGCAGTGCTGACTCCAGGCAACTCTTCCCACGTAGGGAGAGGCCTCACCCACAAAAGCAGGAAGCATGGATGGACTCAATTGTAACTCCCAGAACCCTACTCCCTGAAGATCATTCACCAGATTCCTCTTTGGCGAGAAAAACACCGCTGTACAGTGGCTATCACAGTGGGACCCACTGCTCTCAACAGAGTGCATCCAGATGTGCCTGCACCAAAGAACACGCCTTAGTGTAGAGCGGCGAGAGGAGGAGGGTGCTGGGATCCTCACCCCCACTCCCCACACCTGCCCTCCAGTGCCCAGGATAAGCCTCAGTACCCCCGGGGAGGGAGGCTGTGAAAACAGCAATTCCTGGGACTGGGTCCAGACATCCTCCTTCTGAACATGCTTCCAATGACAGGGATGGTGTGGTCCGGAGAGCAGCCTACACCCTAACCTCAGGGTCCCCAGGTGCCACCCCTAACTTATTGGCTCAGGCTTCTTGCCCCAAGCAGAGGCTGAAAGTTAGAAGCCCTTTTGGGAAAACACTGTCCCCTCAGTAAGCACTGACTCCCTTGATGAGTGAGCCCCTTGTGTGTTACAGTAAGTGCTTCTCCCATAGACGGACTCCATGACACGCTCTTAATGCAGTACCCTGGGCTGTGTATCCCAGGCTGCTGAGGGCGTCACAGCACAGTTTCACAGAGCATGTCTCTAGGTGTGCGCACATCTGTATGGCTCTGGTCTGTCCCTATTAGCCTAGTGACTGGACTCTTCCACCTGACTGCCTTCTAATGGGGCTGCACCAGGCTAGGGCCCTGGACACACACCTCTCAGGCCTCATGGTCACCCACGTCCTAGCGATGCTGTTGCCAGTTGCCCACAGCCCACCTGTGCTGTGGGTCCTCTCTTTCCTTGCCGATGTCTGCCATTCAGTGCTCTGTATGTGCAGGTGGCCTGGCATCTCATCCTGTCTGCTCACAGGACTAAGGCAACCCAGAGGTCTGAAGTGGCTTAGCTGACATTCTAGGCTGTGCCTTCTGCAGTACTCTGGCAGGGATGGCCTTGCTGGGCACATCTGGGGGGCTGCCCAGAACCACGATGTGCCAGGCCCACGATGTGTTCACTTGGCCCAAGTATAAAACTGCAAAGTTTGGCCTGGGCCCTTGTCCTCAGCTGGTCCTCTGCCCTGCTCGCTGTCGGACTGGCCTGGAGGTTCCTCCCAGTAAAGTGGCCTCTGCTGAGCTAGTGGTGGGTGGCCCTGACACTGCTGGCCAACTCTCCCCACAACATCACCTTCCTCCAGTGGGCCAGGCTGATGCCACAGAGGGACAGAGGCTCCCCAAGAGCTGAGGACACCATGAATCTTGCAGAGCTGGCCCTGTGTGGGGAGAGCTATGTGAACTCCCCGGCTACCCTGTTCCACGTTTTGCTGAACATCCCAGAGCGTGTCATCCAAAGGCACAGAGGGGGAAGGAAGACAGCAGCGTCTGCCCCCACGGGCAAGTGGGAGAATCTTCCTGGTATTTAGGAAGCACTACTCCTTTGCTAAACCGCCAATCTACTTGGAAAGATCCAAGGGAGAGGATCTATATGACTATTTGGAAGGTGCTAATTAAAAATCACCTTTCTGGTATTCAACTCAATTTATGGGAAAGCATTCTGATAACTTGGCCCAAACCAACAATCACACCTAAAGGAAACCTGCAAGCCAAGAACGCAGCTCAGGGGAAGGGAAAGCTGGGCACAAACACAGATGTGATCTGGCCAAAAAGGCTCTCAGTTGTGATCACGGAATTCCATGATCAGTCTGTGTACCAGTTGGCATGTTTCTCTACCCTTACCCCAACCAAATGACAAAAAAAAGGAATCTCGAAAATAAAGACATTCAAATAACCTTATGGCCACGCGGCAGATGCTCTTTGACTTTCAATGGGTCTATGTCCTGCTGCACCCATAAGTTGAAAGCACTGTAGTTTAAATGAATTTAATACACCTAACCTACAAATCAGCCTGGTATATCTTAAACGTGCTCAAACACTCACAGTAGCCTATTGTGTTAGGCAAAATGACCTAACACAAAGCCTATTTTATAATAAAGTGTTGAATAGCTCACGTAATTTGAGTATTGTACTGAAAGTAAAAAGCAATGATGTAGAGGTACGTGAAATATGGTTTCTATCAAACACATATCATTTTTACGACACTGAAAATCATAAGTCAAGCCATCATAAATAAGTCGGGGACCACCGGTATTATAATATGGTCCTGAACAGTTGTAGCTGGTCAGCCTTCAACTCTGCCAGAGAGTTTGGGCAACATAAATCTTGCAAAGAACAAAGAAGTTTTGTCTTTTAAAAATTTGTCATTAAAATCAGAACTCTGAGAATATTAACCACAAGCTTAAAAGTACTAAAATAACTGGCATAAATCCAGCGATGACATCCCAAGGCAGTTTTTGCTCCACTGTGACCTGGTAGACAGTCAACACTTCTAGGCAGGTCAGTGAAAAGTACTGTGTTTTAAAAGCCCCGTCTATTCTATCTGACATTGTTTAGAGAAAGGCTAGTCACATGTGAAATATAAAAATATAAGATACAGTAATTCACCTAATTACAAAATTTATATTCATTACTTGCTGGATTTATATCAACATTTTCTTGGTTGAATAAAAAGACATGCAAGGGAAAGATGTCTCTCTGGCTTTATGAAATCTGCACCTTTGATAGCTTTGACTTTAACGACTATTTTAATGTTAGTTTGCAAACTAAGGAACAAAAGCATATCTTTTGTGAGTTTATCTTTTCAATGTTTATATATTTGCCTTATTTCTTCAGAAGAAAAAGGCTTCGCTCTTACACAGTTAAGTAACTTCTGTAATATACTGTTAAAACTTTTAAATGCTTTCCCAACCTCCCACCCATCTATTTCTCCCTCCTCATTTACTCATTTATATTCACAAACCCTCAACATGGCCCATGTGCAAGAGTGAGGTCTGCTCACAGCCCCGGGGGAGTTCAGCAAGGAAGACACACGACAAACTAAGCTGGGAGAGTTTGGAAGGGAAACTGTCCCTTCCACAGAAGGACCAGGCGAGGATAAACAGCACCAGCTGAGAAGCTGTGGTGTCCTCTTCACACGACTAAGTCGCTTTGATTGGATGCTGAACACTGTCAGTTTTCCTTACTGAGTGCTTGAATTTTACTGCCTGCCTTTAAAGAACACTGCAGTGTACTCTGGCAGGCAGTTTACTTACAGATGGGCATGATTCCTTCGAGAGCTGCCTTGTAGCTTTGTTAATGAGGGTCTAGAGTGGCCCAACCTCCAGGGCTAGTTTCACCTGAATACTAGAGTGTGCCCTTTCTGGGGTCTCCACCAATTGTCACACCTGTTCAAAGATGTCTTCGTGCTCTGGCTGGAGCCCAACATAAACTGTGAGAATCATTTGGCTTGTAGATGCCATCAGCTCTTCACAGACTGGCCCATGAATTTTCACACTACACATTCACAGATGCAGCCAAAGATCCCAGCAACTGCTCTCCAGATTTCTGGGGCTCTTTCTCTACGTGGTGCCTCATCTCCCAGGACTGTATCACGACAATTCCAGCTCCCTCAGCCTCCTAGAAATCTAGACTCTGTCCCCTCAGCCTGGCCAGGTTGGAATCCCCAACCTGTGCTGTGGACCACAGGCGCCTCACCCCCCTTGGGAAGCTGGGTGAACAACAGGGCCTCGCTCCCTTGGCTTCCCTCGTCTCAGAGGTCAAGTCTGGCCCCACCTGTTGTGCTGAACCTGAAAACAGTTGTTTCCTATAATTTATCCAGTTTTAATGGCTTGTGACAGGAGTGCAAATTCCCTTACATTATGCGCTCATGGCTAGAACTGGAAGCATCTAAATTGATTTATAAACACACCACAATAGATGCCAAAGCTTGTTAGTTTTAGAACCAGATGAGGTGACTGGAAGTTCACACGTGCTCAGGGCTCTGTGGAAAGGCTGGTTCTACCCCTGGGGAAAGAGATTCCAGATGAGCCTGGAGAATCCAATTACACTGAGTTTCTAAGTAGCTCGGCTAAAGGAATAACTTTAGAAACTCAACCACAAAAATGTACCTTGCTGGTTCTCAAACACTTTCTTTCTCACAGTAGGATCCTTTCTTTAAACAAACGCTTATAAGGGGACCCAATACGTGAAACATTAAAAAAGTCCTGGCTGGGCGGGGTGGCTCATGCCTGTAATCCTAGCACTCTGGGAGCCAAGGCGGGCGGATTGCTCGAGGTCAGGAGTTTGAAACCAGCCTGAGCAAGAGTGAGACCCCATCTCTACTACAAATAGAAAGACATTAATTGGCCAACTAATATATATAAAAAAAATTAGCCGGGCATGGTGGCGCATGCCTGTAGTCCCAGCTACTTGGGAGGCTGAGGCACCAGGATTGCTTGAGGCCAGTAGTTTGAGGTTGCTGTGAGCTGGGCTGACGCCACGGCACTCATTCTAGCCTGGGCAACAAAGTGAGACTCTCTCTCAAAAAAAAAAAAAAAAAAAACAGTCCTGCTCTGGCTGGAGCAGAGGATGGGAAAACCCAGTGCTAAAGCGTGGAAGGACCCCAGGCCCTGCCAAAGCCCTGAGTCGGCCCTGTGGGGTGGGGCTGGCACCCATGACCCTGGTCCTCTATGTCCAGCACCTTCTGCTCAGCCCACATCCTGCAACCCTCTGGACACAAACTGAGAACAAGGAGCTTTCTGCATATAAAGCCAAGAGAAAAATCTACAGCCAACAGAAAAGTAAGAATACTTCTAGGAATGTAATTCTAGCAATGAGAGGATACTTTTATCCAGAGAAAGAGTCCATGAAATCTTAACTTTAAATAGATAAAATCAGAACTGGGGATGGGGAGAGGCCGCTGTGGCCTGAATCTCTCCTGGGGCTCCCTGAGGACTCCTGTCAGGGGGTCGAAAATGTGGGGTTACAGCAAGACAGAAAAGGCTAGAAAGTATGACTGCTGGGATCAACTCTCTAGGAAAGAGCCTCAGATGATGGGGGTAGCACCTGCATTTAGCATGCTGCAGTGTGCACACTCACAGCTGTGCCCAGGATCTCACCTCCTTGTATACCAAGCAGGGCCAGGTTGCCTGCATAGAGACGTGCCCACTTCCACCAGCTCAGGTGACAGCTGGGTCTGAGGGCTGGGGCCACAGGGAGTGAGGCACCTGCCCCTCACTGCACTGGTTCCAGGCCCAGTAGACGCACACCCAGAAATAAAGGTTCTACCCTTATCGTGAACCAATATCCTGGGTGATTCTGAAGGAATCCGGAGACAGGAAGTCACCATGGGTGTGCACTGTTTCCTCCCTAGGCCAGAGCAGACCAGGCCAAGGATGGCACTCCTGCCTGCACAGAGCCTCACCCAGCCTCTCTGGGACATGGTCTTTCTTTATAAAAGGGAGTTACTGGCACTCACCTTGCTGAATGCTCCGACTGTCATGAGGATCAAACATCTGAAAACACTCTATGAAGCATGACACAGAGGGCGTGACGCCAGCAGTGCCCTGATGTGGGAAGGAGCTCTCTGCTGCCCCTGACTGCAGATCATCAAGTAAAATGATAAAACATTGCATGTGAGACACACGGTGTATTTCTCCAAGCCTCAGATCATGTTTTCCAACACACATTAACTCCAAAACATCTCACTCACAAAGCTGGATGTGTTCACTGTAAACTGGATTCTGCAAGCAATCCTATGAATACTTCTGACGACATGCTGTCTTCCTAGTGAGCACCCAGGGACAGAGGAGCCAAGATAACTGTGGTGCATCACAGGCAAACACGGCTCTGCCCCTGCCCAGGGCCACTGCCTGTGAAAAGCAGCAGCAGCAAGGGGGTGGGAAGAGAAAGCCCCACCCTAGGAAAACAGACAGACTTGGGTCATTTGGTATTTTACAGAACCACCTACATTTGTAAACACAACAATCCCCTGCATCTCCATGTTGCAGGCCCAGAGAAGGTAGCTCAATGAATGGCCCAGTACCATGTGGCAGCCAGACATGGCAGGGGGAAACAGAACTAGGCTGGGACCACCTAAGGCTGGGTATGTCGGGTTGTGACCTAGATCTCACCTGCAGCTCCACTGCTGAGAGCAGGGACAGAGGACCCAAGGACGAGACCCTGATGGTACCTGTTCCTAGGGGAGGTACTGGGACTATTGCACATCACAGAAGGGAACTGGGAGTGAGCATGAGGACGAGACAAGATGGTGGAAGGAGAGGACGCCAGGAAGGCACCCCAGCCTCGGGGCTTCTCAGCTGTGTACGTGGTGGTGGGGCGGCTCCTCTATGGCATTTCACTTGGGTAGGTTTCTGAAGCCAAGAACAAACTGCCATGTTGTATTGGCATTTTTGTGCTCTATGCATCATCCGACATTTGGCTGCATTTGTAAATGTAATTCAACAAGGAAGAATCAGGCTGGATTCCCTTTGAAGTCTACCCTATTCTGGGGATAGAAAGGAAAATATTTTCACTTTTTTAAACACTCATAAAGATGATATATTTGACCATGACACAAGTACATTTCAAGATGACTGTTAACATGGGACGCATTTGGTATGAGAGCCAAGCCCGAGGCTCCAGAGCCAGCCAGTCCCGGATCCACACTGCCAGCTATGAGGCCTCCCTCCTGGTCAGTTTTGCATCAGTGAAGCAGGAGAATGACAGCCCCTGCCCCAGAGGCTCTGAAGGAGGATCACCCAAGACAATGTGCACACAGCACCAGACACAGGGCTCAGCACACAGGAACACTCGTTAAATGTCAGGTTTTAAAATCCATAAAAGATCTTTGTGCTTGACAAAAATTCCACAGACTTCTCTCATCCCCTTACCCACAAAAACATTAACGAGGGCCCATGGACTGAACTTCCTGTAGTCTGGGTGTTGTCCCTTATTCTAACTAGTTGCATGATGGTTGACAAGTCACTTAACCATTGAGTGCTTTAAGAAGGATGGGCTCTAAGACCTTTCAGCCCCAATTTAGCTATTTGATTCTACACCTTAAGCAGAAAATCAAAGAGCATCAGCCACTCGACCACCCCAAAGCAAATTCACCTCTGCTGCAGAGGTGCACAAGTGGCATGCTCAGGAACCCCACGACAGTCTGAAGCACTTCCTCAACCCCTGGGGCAAGCAAAACCACGAGCCATGGGTTTTCTTGAGTAGGGAGCAGCTATTTTTAAGTGACATGCTTTGGCTATTTCAAGGTTTGGATTTTTATTTTATTTATTTATTTAACCCAAGAGGAAGTTGTACTTTCTCATGACTCACATCTTTCAAAATGGTGTCTCAGGCATTTTTAATGTTGAAGTCATCTTGACTTCACATCTGGCCAAAAAATGTCTAAGTACAAATCAGCTCTTTATCATTCAAATAAAAAAAGCTAACATATTAAAGTCATAGAACTTCTACAGCCAGAAGGAACTCTGAATGTTAGTATTTTTCCATAAAAAATTTAACACAGCACTGTTTAAAAATGTGTATATTTCCTAAAATATATATTTGAAAGAGATTTTAAATTGTCATCACACGAAAGGCCTGAGGCTCGAGTACAACAAACTCATTGCAGAATAGAAAGGGGCCATGTGTGGCCAGGCCCCGCAGACACCCCCGTTCCCTCCTGCCTGCAGCCAGTTTTGCAGGAAAAGCACATGCGGCTTCCATGCTGTTCCTTAGGCTGCCACGATCTGTGTTATTCAGACTCAGTGTTCAAAAGATCACTGAGAGTTCAATCTCACAGCTTCACAAAATTAAAAAGATAAAAAGACACCAAGAAGAAAGTATAAATGAGATCAACTGTAATTTAATTTCTGTGAAGACCCCATGGCTGGCCTGAGCAGCTGGGGCCCATGGTGCCTGAAGTCCTCACAGCGGACAGACTGGCAGGCGCTGGGCCCTTCCCCGTCCTCCCTGGGGCTGCGCCTCTCTCAGAACCGTGGCAGAATTCTAACTGCCAGCAGGTGGAGCACTTCGAGAGAGCAGCCCAAACACAGGGCTGCTCAGACACTGGGAAGGTGGGGAGTTTATCCTCTGGTCACACAAGGTCAACAAATCGGCAACGACGACAGGGGGGAGAGGCCTCTTCAGCCAATTACCGACATCCAGGAGACAGGTGGATGGGGTGGACAGCTATTGCACTGAGACACAGCTGACACCTAGAGAAAAATTGTAAGTGGAGCCTCCCTTATCCAAAATGCTGGGGCCAGAGTGTTTTGGATTTCAGATTTTTTTGGATTCTGAAATATTTGCAAATACATAATGAGATATCTTAGGGATGGGGTCCAAGTCTGAACTCAAGATTCATTTATGTTTCACATATACCTCACACACACATACACAGCCCGAAGGCAATTTTATACACAGTATGTTTAATAATTTTATGCATGAAACAAAGTTTGGACTGCATTTTGACTGTGACCTGTCACATGAGGTCAGGTGTGGAATTTTCCATTTGTGGCATCGTGGTGCTCAAAAAATTTCAAGTTTTGAATATTTAGATTTCAGGATTAGGGATGGCTCAACCTGTACTTAGGTTCCTAATTTATTTGTCAAAAATGCCTGCTATTTCTTGGGTTTAAATTTCTCTCTACAAATGTCTTTGGGAAATTTTTAAGTTAAATTCTCTATGTCTTATTCACATGCTATGTGTTAACTTACAAAATTTAGTGTTTGGTTTTACAGTTAATTGCTAAAATATGCAAGAATATTGCTTGTTTCAACAAACAATGATAGGTTATTACCTAAAGGATAAAGAGTACAATCCCCTTGAATTTTTAAAAAAAGTTTGTATCAATGGGTGAAGAAAAGCAGTTATAGTGGAAACTTCCATAAAAATGTCTGGTGGGATCGAGCTCATTACCAAAGCATGGGAGAAAAAAAGCCAGCAAAAAAGTGGTTAATGCTAGCCTTAAAAGGAAGCTCAGCCCAGCCAGTCCTGAGAGCCAGTCCAGGGCAAGTGCGGGCCTGGGAAGCCTATAAAGCCTGGTGCCACGGGGGCTGCAGACTAGGCAGGAGCTTCCCTGGGGGAACCTTCCCCACCAGCACTCCCCAGGGCAGAGTCTCTTTTTTCTTTCTCACTCTTACTCGGCATCATTCCGCAGGGTGGATACCACCTGCAGGACGGTGCTCCACCTGCAAGAGCACCTCGAGCCTGACAGCACCGGCCAAGGAGGCTCAGAAGGACATGCAGAGTCTGCCCACAGGTAAGCCCAGTGCTTGACCCCTGGGATAAACGGGCGGGGGTGTCTCACCTGGGCTGTAGCCCTGCTACGGTACAAAGTACAAGGCACAGACGTGGATCAACACCTCACCCTCTGAGATGTTTATCCAGTTTCCAAAACGCAAGGTATCTTCTCACTGTCCAGTGAGAAACACCAGGCAGCTCCGGTGGTCTCCATGTGACCACAGCAGGGGCTCTGCCTGGAACGTCTTTCATAGCGCACACTGACAACACCAAGACAGTGTGCTGTCACATTCTGTTAAAGCAACAATATGTCTCACTTCAAAAAATAAGATTTCCACGGCTCTGCCTTGCACTATAGTTAGTACCTTAGTCCCTCTTACAACCCAAAAAGCCATAGATGGATTAACATTCCTTTATAAAGATATACGTCTAAGAGATCTGACAAAAATGTGCTCTTATTTTTCTAGATATGTTGAACAAGCAGTGGAAAACAGAAATAAAATATCAAACTATTTAATGTTCACCTTTTTATTTATAAACTTATGATCAATATTAATGAGAATACTGGGCCAGCAGGAAATTTTATGCTAGGTTCTAATCTTTTCATTAGACTGTTATGAAAATAGCAGTATTTGTCAAGGATCACAAGACTCATTTACATGGAAAAGAAACAAATGATTCATTTTTAAACTGTTTTCCCCCAGAGTTTATTTAACAAATTTAGGTAAGAGAACAAACATATGTTAAGTGTTCTGTTCACCCTTAACTTTCCTCTAAACCTACAATCTAATACTTCCTAGAATTCCCACATGTAAAGAGCAAAACAAGCACTGAGGCAGTGTTTAAGAAGAGATTAAACACAGAGGCTTTACTATCACAGTCTGGGGACAGTGGCATTTACTTGCTCAAATTGGTATTATCTGTTAGAGATAAATAGAGAATGCAAAATAACTAATAAAAGCAAATGTGTCCACCCCAGCTAAGCAAATGTTATTGAATACTTTTAAAATAATGATGGATACCAAGGCAGTGATTTATCTTTTTCTTTTCCTTTTTTTCCATAAAACAGTACTTTCAACCTCTAGGTCAATAAATCTCTAGTCTGGGTTTCAACACTTCAAAATAATTCCTAATGATCTCAAAGGGTAAAATAAAAACTCCCAAAATAAAAACCACCCAAATCCATTTTCATGGGACAAGTCAGTTTATTCCAGGTTATAAGTCTGCTGGGAGGTGAACGGCTGTCCTGTGCCATGTGGGATGCGCAGCAGCATCCCTGGCCCCCACCCACTAGGTGCCAGCAGCACCCTAGTTGTGACACCCCCAATGTGTCCAGACACTGCCAAGTCCCTTGGTTGAGGACCCTGCTTCACTCCATGGAGAGCTTCCAGGCGCACAGTGACTCAAGCAAGCGACAGGAAACCCCTCCATCCCAGCAGAGTCGCAGAGCCGCACCCAGTTGTCCATCCCGCCATATACGAGACACTGAAGGAGATTTTCTTTACCCAGTTTTTAGGTGACAAACACCACTACAAAAATATATTAGGCCTTACAACAATTTGTCACAACACTGAATAAAATTTTAAAAAACATTTGCTAAATCAATGATGACCATTTTATTCTTTATTCTCTTTCATTCTGTTATGAAAAAAGTATGTTTTAGCACTCAAACTTAGAACTAGCATTAGCTAAAAAGCTAAATTTCTTTTATCTATTCTATTATAAGAGAAAAGATTCTGCTTTAATTTCCACAATTGACATTTTCTGGATCCACTTTCAGAAACACTGAGCTTTTCCTTCCCATCTCATCTCTCTTCCCAACACCTGCTGGACTAAGTTTTACTTCCTCTCCTAGTAAGGAGTAGTTTTCCTCAGATTCCCATACCCAGCCTCCATGTGACTTCATGAGCCTGGATCCGATCATTAGGGAAGGTCACCCAGCTTGCAAGGGTGACTCACGGTCCCAGCCCAGCTTATACTTGGCAGCCAGGGGAGCCCTGAGCAGGGAACACAGGGCGCTGTCCACATCTGCCTCTTCTGCTTCCCCTCGGTGACAACCACCTCTCCGAGATAATAAAACCCCAAAGCTCTGCCCACTCCCCAGTACTCATGGGACACACTACAGAGTACTGCCACCTGGCCGGCGGCATCAGGCTTTGCCAGAAGGTGAGGCCATACAATGAGACTGAACTTCTCCCGTCCCCTCCCAGGTGCACAGAGAGAAGCAGCACAGGTGCGTTTTGAACACAGCAGATGCCCCCAGGAAAGGACCACCGAACGGGCAGCCTCCAGTTAACTCCTTAAGGTGACGTCAACAGAGAATTAACAAACCCAAACTGTCACTCACGCCCCTGTGATGTGCTTTCCTGTTTTACAAATGTCTGGCTCACTTCAAAGAGAGCCACCTTCCTTTGTAAAGATGGGTTCGTTGTTTAAAACAGATTTCTGTGAGCCTTTCGGCAAATCCTGAACACTGCACAGTGTGGAGACTGGATGTGGCCATCTGAGGCTGCGGCTCTGGCATGGAGCTCTACCCAAGCACCCTGCAGCCTGCAGCCCACAACAGCACCACTCCGGAACCCAACCTGTCCCACCCATTCCACAGCACCACCCTTGGGAACCAAACCGGGGACCTATCTGAGCACCAACAGTATGTGATTGGCCTCTTCCTCTCATGCCTGTACACCATCTTCCTCTTCCCCATTGGTTTTGTGGGCAACATCCTGATTCTGGTGGTGAACATCAGTTTCCGAGAGAAGATGACAATCCCCGACCTGTACTTCATCAACCTGGCAGTGGCAGATCTCATCCTGGTGGCGGACTCCCTGATCGAGGTGTTCAACCTGGACGAGCAGTACTATGACATCACTGTCCTGTGCACCTTCATGTCCCTCTTCCTGCAGATCAACATGTACAGCAGCGTCTTCTTCCTCACCTGGATGAGCTTTGACCGCTACATCGCACTGGCCAGAGCCATGCGCGCCGGCCTATTCCGAACCAAGCAGCACGCCAGGTTGAGCTGCGGCCTCATCTGGATGGCCTCCGTCTCTGCCACCCTAGTGCCCTTCACCGCCGTCCAGCTGCAGCATACTGAGGAGCTCTGCTTCTGCTTTGCGGATGTCAGGGAGGTCCAGTGGCTAGAGGTCACCCTGGGGTTTGTGGTCCCCTTTGCCATCATTGGTCTCTGCTACTCCCTCATAGTACGCGTGCTGGTCAAGGCCCACAAGCACCGGGGCCTGCGCCCGCGGAGGCAGAAGGCTCTGCGGATGATCCTGGCTGTGGTCCTCGTCTTCTTCATCTGCTGGCTGCCAGAGAACATCTTCATCAGCGTCCACCTCCTGCAGCAGGCACAGCCAGGGGCTGCACCCTGCACACAGTCCTTCCGCCACGCCTACCCCTTGACCAGCCACATCGTCAACCTCGCAGCTTTCTCCAACAGTTGCCTGAACCCCCTCATCTACAGCTTTCTCGGGGAGACCTTCAGGGACAAGCTGAGGCTGTACATTGAACAGAAAACAAGCTTGCCAGCTCTGAATCGCTTCTGTCACGCTGCCCTGAAGGCGGTCATCCCAGACAGCACGGAGCAGTCGGATGTGAAGTTCAGCAGTGCAGTGTGAAGAGCTGCAAAGACAGAGCCAGAGGTGGCATGCCTCCTGGGAACAGCACACAGCCAGGGCGCGGAGGGCAGAAGGACAGGCCACGCCATTTCTAAACCTCAGTCAGACACTGCTACGGTCTCTTCAATGCCTCAGCGACAGTCACACTTCCTTGGTCACTCATCTTTGGGGCTGTTGAGGAAACCTCACTACAAGCCCTCCTTGATTTTGCACTGCACCACAACCCAGAAACACTCACTGCAGGCCATGGGACTCCAATATCAAAGGGCCACTGGTGACCAGCTTATCTCTGGCTCCTCTCTGCACACCTGTGTCCCACAGCCAAAAGCAATTCTTGATGTTGTCCAACAAAAGCCAAATGGAGAGGCCACTTTGGATGAAATATCTTAGTTACGAGGTAAACCTTCAATAAATCTGCCATCTTGGGGGGAAATGAAGTCTGGAGACAGAATGCACTCACCTGATCTACCTTGGACATGGCGGTGTGTCTCCATGCTATGATCTGTAGTTCACTAGTTAACCAGCGAACCGTAAGTCAAAGAGGAAGGGAAAATCACGTGCTCTCACACACCTGAGCACCCTTCGCCTCTCAGAACGGCACCAACTGCTCTGCTGCAGCCTCACCAGGAGCAGCTTGGTCTGTATCAGCCAGGAGGGCTCTCCCAGAATGGGACACTCACCCACAGCTCTGAGATGCTGTTAGTAGCTGTTTTGTTTACAACAGTCTTTGCTGTTCTCTAATGTGCAACAAGACTGTCAGCGAGGTGGCGCAGTAAAACACTGGCTGAGTGTCTGAGAAGTCACCTCTAGGAAAATAACAGTGGAGACAAGGAGATGCCGTGTAAACATTCTCATTAAAATGTAAAAACAGATAACTGGTGACTGCTGATAATGCTCAGCCTCTGTCAATAAAGGGTCACGTGCTGATTCTTCCACCTGCTCTAAGGGGCTCTAAGTGGGGTGCAGGGTGAGCATGGGTGGGGCCCTCAGAGGGAGAACCACTCCTCCACACAGAAAGCACAGCCCCGTAGCTTCACAGAACTCACTCCCAGCCCAGAAAACCCTCTTATGGGTCCACAGGTAGCAAACTGGGCATGACCTGGATGTCCACAATGCCACAGTCTCACACTTGTGCTGCCTGGTCTTTGGGCACCAAAACAAGTTTTATTATAAACGCAGAGGGCGGGTCTCAGTCTTGCCCAGTGTCTACATACGTACCCTCACTTTCTAAAGGGCCCATGCTAAGGTACTGCAGCAAAACTCAGGGTGCTCACAGAGCCCTGGCTGGGAAGCCCTCAACCTCACGGTACAGGCTGAGGCCTGGCCGCCACTGCTCCCACTCCTCCTGCCTCGCCCATCTGCAGCGGGCCCACATCCCTGACACTACCAAGTACAGCCAGAGCAGGCCCCACAGCCCTGGACGCCAGGCGCAGTCTTCACAGAAGCACGCACAGGGAGCTGGGGCAGGGCTCCCCAAAGGAGAAATGAACCACTTTAGTTTTAATTATTTTTAATGGTTATTTTCCATGATACTGTTTTTTGTTTACAATAATTAACATTTGATTTATAAAGAAATTTAAAGGGAGGCAATTTAAAGAAAATATCTGGAAAGAGAACACGTGGTTAATGGATATGGCAGAACTTAAGCCTAAACCAAACCATGCAGTGAGCATAACAAACATTCTCTCTCCTCAAGGCTGTGCGCCAGTGGGTGCGGAAGGCCTAGCTAGACAGCAAGGAGGTGCCTGTGCTCCCTGTGACCTAGTCCCCACAGGGCAGGGCTCCTCTCAGAGACAGTCTTTTCCAAATTGTGAACTGCAGAAGCAGCATCTCCAAGGACTCATGTCCACGTAGGGCTTTGCTCTCTTGACACACACCCGGCTTGAAAGCCTGAGAATAGGACAGCCGACAGCCGACAGCCTCCCACGATAGTCTCCCTGCACCACAGGTCCGGTGAAAGTGGAGGATCCCGTGGGGTGGCCACACCAGGCTCACATGTGGTGCTGTCCTGCAGAACACTCGGGTGCCGGAGTGTTCCCTTCGCCCCTCTGGGGCCCACCCTGTCAGTCACCACACCCGAAAAGGATGCAAACACCACCTTACAGCCCTTGCTTTGCAAAGTGTGGAGAGGTCCTAAGATGTTCTGCCCTTCAGCCCTCTTTGAGGCCCCAGTGACATGACTCACCCTCCTCCCGAGTGGTGCTCCTCCCCAGTGCAGAGGACATGGTCATACAGGGTGACATTTTTATAAGGTGAATGATTGATACTAAGTCCTCCTTCTCACCTCAGGCTGCCATCAGGAAGAGACCCATGGAGAAACGAGGCATGAGCTATGCTGCCACTGAGCTATGCACCCACTACATGCAAAGCACTCACCAAACAGGCTCACCATTCCTGCCCAGTTTGAAAACTGGTAATGGACAAACAGATGCTTTAAAAATATGCAAAGACTATAGAGATCCAACATTTTTTACCTTTTATCTGTGACAGGGCAGGGACAGAGAGACAGACAAGGAAGAAGACAGAGAGTAAGCTCTAGTCTCTGACCGTTACAATGATTCCAGAAGGTACATATCACCCCCATTACTCAGATGAAGAAACTAGTACAACTAGGGTCTATTTCTGCTCAAAATGGTAAATGGTAAATGGTGTAGCCAGGAATTAAACCTCACTCTCCCTATCTCCAAAGCCATATTCCTTCCTCCACAGCACTGGCACCCCTGGTATCTTGTGAGCAAAAGCATATGATGCAGAAATCATGTAACACCAGGAGCTGTGGGTGCCGGGAGGTCAACGAGACAGAATGGAGAACCACCACCACCCCCCCCACCCCCACCACCCCCACCCCCGAGGAACTGCAGCTGACAGACCTCCAAAACATCAAACAAAGGACAGGGAATTCATGCCTCTAGGTCAACCCTCCACCTGGCCCAGCAATGACTTCCTTGGAGTCCTTCCCTGTGCTACAACGGCAGCAGCTGCGGTCAGGGGTTCTACTCTACCTCTGACCACCAGGACAAACCTGCTCCTTCCTGCACCAACAGACACTACTCTGATCATCCAGAAGTGTCAGGCCTGGCCCTCTAAGGCCCCCCTCAGCCCCAGATTTCTTCAGGTGGTAGTTGCCCAAGGCTGATGGGGCTGGACATAGCCTTGCCACCGAGTCCTGACCTGTGACACAGTCCAGCAGATGACAAATATGCACTAGGCGAGCCACAGGCCCAGAGGAAGGACAAGTGCAAGGCTGGGTTCTTGACCTAACAGGAAGGGACCCTTACTGAGCCACACACTGGGCCAGGGGTCTCTGGAGTCTCCTCGACCCTGAGATGCCAGAGCTGGTGTCTGTGAGACAGGCAGGATGAGATAAGCTCACCCGACAGGGACTCCATCCAAACCCATGCCCTGCTCTAAGCATATGTCTGAGAACTGAGGCTAATTCAATTATTTTGTGCAGGAACCCATATGATAAAATCAAGGCGTTTTAATTGCTTTGTTGTTTCCTGGTAACCCAACTCTCTCCTGTACACTAATGCCTTTTAAACCCCATGAAGAGCCCAAAAGTACCTAACTGTAAGCATATGAAAAACCCTGGTGTTAGCAGTCACTATGACTTCATCATTTCCTTTGTGCTTAATAATTAACTCTTGACTAAATGAGGGTGACACGGCCCTTCCTGCCCTTCCCAGACCTCCTGGTGAGGACGGCAACACTGATTTCATAAACCTCGTGTGCTACACACCTTCATTGGGGGGGACTAAAAACAGATCTTTTTAGTAGGTTGTTTTTGCAGTGGTTTGGGTGAAGCCATTCTGAAACTATTTTGGATATTTTATGAATTGAGTATATTAGGAAACGTGTGATGTCCTTGAGCCCAAGTTCTCGCAGCATGGGAAGGGAGGTGCAGCAAGCAAGGAGAACCCCATGGGAATGGACAGGAACTGAAAGTATCAGTGTAAACCCGAGATTTCTAACATAAGAATAAGGATGTGTATGTACCCATGTACACACATGTGCACTAGGTATAAGTAGATATATATGTGTGTACACACATGGGCATGCTTGTGTGTACACGCACATATCGCATGCATGCACATTATCACAGACATACATATTTATATATTCCGAGCTCTGCCTGCTCAAAGAGTATGAAAAAGGTGGCTCAAGTGGCTGCAGTCACCCTGGCACCAGATCTGGCCTTTGGTACCAGCACCCTTGAAAAGTAGTCAGGCTCCTGGGAGAAACAGCAGAGCTGGGCTGGAGCAGGGACAGGATGGGCCTGGAATACACAGTTCTGCTAGAAGGAAGAAAGGCCCCAAGAACATGATGGGTCACACCCAAAGGAGACACTGAAGGGCTCTAGTAACCAAATCTAGGACAATTTGAGCATTAAGATAATTAAGAAGAGTAAATAATTATGCACTGTGAAAAAATAAGAATGCATGACTCCATTCCAACAACAGATATAAATAAATATAATTTAAATAAACAGCACATAAAGGGACATATGCACAAATGACAGAGGGCTCTTGAGTATAATGGTGCTGGCTGGGGAAGGTGGAGGGCCCTGGTGTTGGAAAGCCATCACTCTGCAGCTTTCACAGTGGGACCAGTATAGGTGAGAGGGGCTGATCAAGGCTGAGTCTCACGTGCTCTCAAGGAGCAGGGTCCTGCAGAGCCTGATGTGTGCCCACAGGCACGCATTCCACACGGGCAGAGTCGCCACAATGCAGAGGCGGGACAGCCCCTGAGTGACGACATCAATGTCACCAAGAAGAGGCGAGGTCCAGATGTGATATCCCGAGGATGCGTGTCTCCCAGGTTGTTACCTGAGAATGCACACCCTGAGTCTGTTCAGGAGGAAATACCACATAAATCCAACATGGGAACAGGGAGCCAGAATGCATCAACAATGTCACAGTCGCACAAGACAAAGGCACAGTGGCTGCTTCACATTCGGGAAGAGAAAAGAGATGTTACAATTAAACACAACGTGGATCCTACAGGGGATGATCTACTAGGAAGAAAAAATGTGCCGTCAAGGATATTGTGGGGTCAACAGACAAAACTGGAATACTTTGGCAGGTTAAAGTATCATATCAATTTCCCCAGATGGGTAACTGCTGTGGTTATGCAGAATCACGCTCTTAGAAAATCCTCACGTATCTGGAAGGCAGAGGGTCGTGACGTGTGCAACTTCTCCCCAAATGGTTCGGGTGGGCGGGGGGAAGTGTACACACAATGGATAGAGTGTGAGCACAAGTGTGTACATAGGTGTCACAACACGTGGGATGACGTGTTCAGAATATCAATTCTTTATCTATGGATATAGTCAAAAGAATTGAAAAGAGATGTCCAAATAAGTATTTGTACACCCATATTCACAGCAGCACTGTTCACAACAGCCAACAGATGGAAACAATCCAAATGTCTGCCAATTGATGAATGATACACAAAATCAGTACATCCATGCAGTGGAATATTACTCAACCACAAACAGGCACGAAGCACTGACACGAGCTACAACATAGATGAACCCTGAAATCTTTACACTCAGTGAAATAAACCAGACATAAAAGGACCATATACTATATGATTCCATTTATATGAAATGTATGGAGTAGACAACCTACAAGAACAGAAAGTAGACTAGTGGTTGCCAGGGACCATGGGAAGGGAGGATCAGTGACCACTAAAGGTATGGGGCTTCTTTCTGGGGTGAAGAAAATGTCTAGAGTTAGTGGTCATGATTGTATAAGTCTGTGACTATACTGAAAACCACTGAGGTGCACACTTTTTTTTAAAAGAGTGAATTTTTTGTATGTAAATTCTATCTCACTAAAGCTGTTGTTTAAGCAACAATAACACTACTCAAGCACCAGGTCATGTTCCTACAGTTGGCCTTCCCCTCTTGGACACACGCTAGTCTCTGCAGAACAACCCAGGACCTCTGAAATAAATGACACCAACTGAGGGTGCCCACCTACCTATGCCTACAGTGGGCTGATGCCCAGCACTCTGCATGCACCTCATTAGCAGCTACAAAACAGTTCCTGAAAATGGAAAGGTTTAACCCTTTGCACTCGCTTGCTTTTTTCTCGATTCTTTTATTCTACTCGGGATTTAATTTTTTAAATACCCCAGATTTTACAAAGCATGGCAGTAGAATAAAAAACTAGAGTTTCAGCCGGGCGCGGTGGCTCAAACCTGTAATCCTAGCTCTCTGGGAGGCCGAGGTGGGCGGATTGTTTGAGCTCAGGAGTTCGAGACCAGCCTGAGCAAGAGCAAGACCCCATCTCTACTATAAATAGAAAGAAATTAATTGGCCAACTAATATATATAGAAAAAATTAGCCGGGCATGGTGGCACATGCCTGTAGTCCCAGCTACTTGGGAGGCTGAGGCAGCAGGATTGCTTGAGCCCAGGAGTTTGAGGTTGCTGTGAGCGAGGCTGACGCCACGGCACTCACTCTAGCCTGGGCAACAAAGTGAGACTCTGTCTCAAAAAAAAAAATAAAAAAAATAAAAAAAAAAAAACAACTAGAGTTTCTTTTCATACAAACTTATTTATTTGGATTTTTTAATATTTCAAATTATTGATACATTCAAAGAATAATTTTAATCTCTGTAATTTTTGCTGACCGTGTCAAGTCATACTCGACATCTGAATGCAAAGGGTTAAGCCATCTGGAATCCTAGAAGCTGTCCTCTAACATTTATCATAAAGCTTCTAATTAAAGTTTTCTCTTATTACTCACTGCCTAGTAATTCAAGCTTTATTTTCCTTTCCACAGTGGGAAACTAATTATCTGGGGTATCTTTGGATATGCTTTTAAAATAAAAATAGAGAAAAAGAACGTTAATAAAAATTAAAGCCGAATTTACTAAACCATTCTCTGGGATCATTCATAAAGCAGTGGAAGCCAGCTCCACCTCCTGCCACACTCTCTCACCAGGGGGCCAGGAGACCTGCCAGACTGGCCAGGCCATTTGGTTGGCCTGGGCCCATCTGGTGATGGTGCAGGCACGGCTGTCTGACACACGCATCAGAAAGGCAGAAAGGAAACAAACCATCATCTCATTTACTGTGCATTGTTCCTGGATGCTTTTCACTGAGGCAATTTGCTCAGAACTCAAGAAAACTAAAGTTTTCTAGAGTTTTTTCTTTTTGAGACAGAGTCTCACTCTGTTGCCCAGGCTAAAGAGCATTGTTGTCATCATAGCTCACTGCAACCTCAAACTCCTAGGCTCAAGTGATCCTCCTGACTCAGTCTCCCAAGTAGCTGGCAGGCACATGCCACCACGCCCAGCTAATTTTTCTATTTTTAGTAAAGACAAGGTCTCACTCTTGCTCAGGCTGGTCTTGAACTCCTGAGCTCAAGTGATCCTCTGCCTTGGCCTCCCAGAGTGCTGGGATTACGGGCGTGAGCCACTGCACCTGGCTACAGTGTTAGAATTGACGCCGCTCTAGGTCACTTTTGCTCTTTACATTAGATATGTGATCAATACTCCCAGAAAACAGCAGACCCAAGGGTGCACAAGGCATGTTCCTGTGTGGGCACAGGCGCAGCATACTTTTTTGCCTTTCCTCCCAGATCAAGGAGCAGGTTCTGGCCCCATTTTCCTGCATAAGGAGCTTTCAGCCAAGACTTAGGAAAGAAAAGTGTCCACTTCTCTAAACGTCCAATTGGCTGGGAAGTACTTACTGAGCACCCTTTCCAGAGACTGTCACTAGAGACCTTAATTTTAGGTTTAGTTAGCACTTTGCCTTTCTAGCTTTCTGGAAGGTGGAGGAGTGAGCTGGCCCAGCTGGTACCAGAAACAAGGCGGCAAGGAGGACAGAAGGGAGGCCATCTGTGAAATGGTCCTAAGACCCTCAGCCACCACTGTCCACCGAGTGCATCCTCAGCCCCTGGGCCCCACATGGGCCCCTCCAGGAGCTCTTCTGGTGAAAGCCATTATCTGAGTGCTTTAACCTGTCTCACCCCCAGCCCCTGAAAGGGCAGCTATGGCCCACAGTCAATCTGCAAGTCCTCTGGGAATGCCGGGCTCTGGGGCAGGAATATGGGGGAGTCCCACAGAAGTGAGGAGGCAGCTCTCGTCACAGTGGGAAGGGCACCCTTTATTCCTGGCCTGGGTGGGGGCCTGGAAAGGCTCTTCCACACCAGGCATAGCCACATCAGGGCTGCCCAAAGTCCACTCATACAGTCACAGCACCAGTTACAAGTGACGAGAGGCCTGGACAGCCCCAACACTGGCTCCTGGCATGCCAGATGGCCCCTCATTCGACACTCAAGCTAGGTGAGCAGGCGTGTACAGTGCACACAACTGCAGACTCAGCTTCCACACATGCCTACGTCTGTGCTGTCTGAGTTAATCTCATTTCTGCCATTGTCCTGTGGGTGGGGGACCATGTCTGGGAACAAGGGTTTTAAAAGCCAAATACTAGGGTGGAATCAACCTGAAACTTATCACAAGAAATCAGCTGCTGGGAGTCCTGGAAAGGTCCCAGTTATTCTTAGAGAAGCTGACACCAACCAATCTGACCATGAGGGCTGGTTCTGCTGAATTCAAACATCTACTGATATGAGGTCTCTTAAAAGGGAAAACACAATTGAATGAACAAAGCTCTGCTCTGCCTCCTTCTGCGCCCTGCCCTGCAGTAGCCACCTGCACAGCTACTGAAGAGCTGGTTCCACCTGTGGCCTCCTGGTCCAACCACCCGCTTAGGAGTCTGTCTTCCCTGCTGTAACATAAGTTCCTTGTAAGAATGGACTATTCTGTGTTCATGTTAAAGCCTAGCACAAGGCTCTGTGGGCAGTCAGCCACCAGTGAGAGCTTGTGGACACGGGTCAGCCACATAGCCTGCAGCTCACTATAAAGGAGGAGACAGCCACAGTCCCAGGGAGATGCCAGCTACCCTAGGGAAGTCACAACAAGCAAGGAAGGGAGTGGGCATCAGTCACATGGCCACAGCCCTGCTCAGAACATTCAGTCTTTAGGAAACAAAACAGCATCTTCTTTGCTGACTCAAAAACGTCCACCACCCAGAAATGAAGAAGATCAGAGCAGGCTGCTGAATCAACTCACTGTCTCATCCTTTTACTCTGCCCTCTCTCATTCAGGAGGCGATGGCCAATGTCCAGCTGAGTCAAGAACAAACTATCAGTTCCTTGGCAGAGTTAAAAAACCGGAAGGTTTTTGCCTACAGAAGTCGTCACAACTGAGAACTCTCTCCCCTCAGAGAGGCTGGAAAGTACGTCCCCAAGCTCACAGACTCTGTTTCACAGCACAAACACAGTCTACCAGGAAGTCCACGGAGGCCACAGGATTCCACCCTCTAGTTCTGAGGTCAGCCCACCTCCAGCAAACAAGAACTACTTGGGCCCAGAGACACAGACATGCAGGTCCACAATGAAATGCTACTGAAACCCACGGATTATTAAAAAGCCTGACCAGACCAGTGTCATCAAGAAAAAGGCTTAAGATGCACCCTCATTCACTGCTGGTGGTAATATAAACTGTATAACCAAACTTTAAAACATGCTGTGATATGGAGGCTACTTCTAAAATGGTCCCACTCTGGATAGTCACAGCCAGGCTGATCCGCTTCTCACGTGTGGGCTATACCTGCCGACATGCTTCTAACACACAACACAGCAAAAAAGACAGGACAGCACTTCTGAGATTGGGATGCCCAGTTTTTGCGCTCTTGCTCACTCGCTCTATCCTTTACAAAGCCGGTGAGGACCTGAAGCCCTCAGTCTACCAGCCCATGGGGAACCGAGTCCCTCCCGATACCACTGAGGGAAGTGGGATGCAGAACACCACCATCGAGCCTTCAGAAGGGGCTGCAGCCCCTGGTGGCACCCTCGCTGTACCTCTGTGAGCAACTCTGAGTCAGAGGACCAAGTTCCAGGTCCACACAACTGGGGCTGTTTTAAGCCACTGCACTTTGCAGCCAGTTGTACACAGCAATAGATAACTCATTCAGTGGGTTTATCCAGTGGAAATTAAGATTCCACCCCAGGCATACTCAAAACATACTTGTGCACATGTATGACAGGATACACACATAAGAGTTTTATCACAGCATTGTTTATAATCACCAAAAACTGGAAACAATTCAAGTGATATCAATTAAGAATGGATAAACTATGGTATATCCATGCACTGATAAAAATTAACAACAGAGATATACATAACAGCATGGATATCAATAAAGTGCAGCAAAAAAGGTAAAATACAAAAAAATATGCAAAACACATCCATATAGAGTTCAAATACAAGTAAAGCCAAACTGTGTTATTTAGGGACACTTACATGGGAAGTACAGCTCTAAAGAAAAGCAAGGAGGCCAGGCACGGTGGCTCACACCTATAATCCCAGCATTCTTGTAAGCCAAAGTGGGAGGAGTGCTTGAGCTCAAGAATTTGAGACCAGCCTGAGAAAAGAGTGAGAGCCATCTATACCAAAAAAAGGAAAAAAAAGTCAGCCAGGCATCATGGCGTGCAACTGTAGTCCTAGCTACCCAGGACGCTGAGGCAGGAGGATGGCTTGAGCCCAGGAGTTGGGCCTGCAGTGAGCTACGGGACAACACAGCACTCCAACCTCAGCAACAGAGTGAGACTCTGTCTCAACAAAAACAAACAAGGAAACTAAGCACCCCTCTTCACAACCCTCTACCCCTGAGAGAAAGAGAGAAAGAGAGAAAGAGAGAAAGAGAGAAAGAGAGAAAGAGAGAAAGAAAGAAAGAAAGAAAGAAAGAAAGAAAGAAAGAAAGAAAGAAAGAAAGAAAGAAAGAAAGAAAGAGAGAGAGAGAAAAGCACGCAGATGGTTTATAATAAGATGCAGCATAGTTTTATTTCTTGACGTGGGCACGGTTTCATTGAAGTTGAATGTACCTTCCACCTTGTGCATTTGACAATAAAGAAGAAGAGAAAAAGGAAGGAAAAAAGTCTCCTATATATCATGCTCATCTGTATGATATAAATAAATGAAACAAAGAATAAATAAAATTCTTCTACTTAATCACGACTGCTAAGTTCAGAACTCCAGGCCCAACCTAGAATTTAATACCAAGGTCACTGTTATTCTCCAAACAAAATGGTCTTACTTCTTCAGTAAACCAAAGGGGTGTTTCAAACCACACCTCACCTTCCATACACCTGTTTTTCAAACTTAAGTCGAAGGCTAGAAATAAGATGTGATATCAGGAACATTAGTCACAGAATTAGAAACCTCAGAGAAAAAGGACAGCAATTCTTCTTTGCCACAACACACATTCTGGAGGAAAGAAGCCTCCCCGCTAAGGGTCAGCTCAGCAGGAGCAGCGGGCTGGGTGCCGGGCTGGGGGAGTGTGGGGAAGGACACATGCTGCTGGCTACTCAGCCTCACTCCCACCTAAAGTCCCCAGTCAGCGCCTCTGCGGCAGCTGTGCCCAGTCCTGGTGGGGCCTCTCAGCCTGTCAGTCCCGCCTCAAGGTCACCCACGCTCTGCTGTTCCACCAGCAGGCCCAGCTCAGGGCCAAGACCCCCTCAGTGCACACTCGCCTGCTCCCCCACAAGCACCCAGAGACACCCTGGGCTGCCTGCTTCCCTTCCACTCCAGAAGTTTACAATTTTCCCTTAAAACTCCCAAGTAAAGTTTAATTTGCCAGTAATGAATACAAGCAAACTTTGAAAAAATATTAAGACTGCATTTTCCACATATAATTTATCTGGAAGAAAAGATCCACTTCTGGAGATAAATAAATTCCCCCTCTCCTTTCGGGAGAAGCCTGGGAGAAGGAATCTTGCGCAGTGGCCTGGTGGGTCTCACTGAGTCCTTGCTGGCGGCACCAGGCCAGCTGCGGCCCCTCCAGGGCTGCAGTGCTCAGTTCGCCCAATCCCAGGGCTCCTGGCTTCTCAGGAAGTTCCCGCACCACACATGATCACTTGCTGCACCGTGAAAGACAATTCCCCTCACTTGTCTTCTTGGGCAAAGGTCTATTTTCTTTTTAAAAACAAAGGTCCATAAGGTGGTGTAAACCTTGGGACAAGTATAATTTTCAAGTTACTTATTCAGATGAGCCAGCTGTGTGAGAGTTAGGGGTGTTTGTTCTGAGGAAAAGAACTCAGGGACAGAAGAAAGAAAAGGCCACATGTTTGAATTTACTTCTTACAAAACACAAACTATGGGGAAACTCAATTTATGTGCATGGCAGGATCTCTAACCTCCACCCCTAGCTACAAATTCATACCCCCTCTCTAGACATGTTGGTGACAGCACCTCACAAGAGTGAACTAAGACAGAAGCCACCAGCGTCTGGATCCTGCAGGCATCTTTAGACACAAAGCTGCTCAGCAATGCCTTCTCTTACCCTGCCAGTGCCCAACGCTGTACTGAGAGCACTGCCCGCCAGAGGGACCTGCATAGCACGCTTTGAGCCTGGGCTCGCAGGCCGGGAGCAAGGCTCAGCCAAGATGGGGACAGAACCACCATGCACGGGCGCCCCATGAGGGTGGGTACCTCCTCCGTAGGAACCCCAGGACCTCATGTGCACAGGCAAGCACACATGCACACACAAGAACATGAGCACGCGCACACACGCGGCTCGCCCCCCCATGTGGCATCCATGTATCCATCTTGGCAGACTTGGGCTCTCCTCTCTGGGAACACCCAGTATAGAAGGCAGATGAGACGCCTTCACGCACCAAAGGGCGGCAAGTGCCGCAGGCCCCTAGAGAGGTGCAGATTCCAAAACCCCTATTTCTGGCCCACAGGAATGGTGTTCTGTTAACACCAAAGTAAGAGTACTATCACACAAGGACCACATGGCCCATTCTCTGTACTTTGCCCAGTTAAGACAATGAACACACCCAAGCCAGATTATGTGGCAAATGACATGTAACCATGCTGGGCTAGGATGACAGCTTCATCCACTGGGCTGAAGATTTCCTTCACATGAAAGTATGAAAGTATTAATAGAAGCAGCTACTGGCAGAAAACCCCGCCCAGGGGAAGGCATAATTCACTATGTTTATTTAAAGAAAAAAACTGCTATCAGGTGTTATCAACATAATAGTCGTCAGAATGACACTCCACCCTACAGAAACATGCAGTCATCTCAGGATATCTGTGGCTGAGGCTATCACCACACGAATTATCCTTTATTTGTATTTTCAATTTCTAAAGTTCAACTGCATCATCAGGCATTTGCTGATGAAACTGTTGAGAAAGCTTGACTTCTCCCTATGAAACCCAAGAGTTAAGAAACTCAGACCACATTTTCATTTATGACTTAATTTAAACAAAATAGATAATAGCAGTATTTCCTACTTGCTACACATAAGCACTGTGTTCTGCCTTCATGTGCCGTCTCACGGCATCTGCCTGACGCCCAAGCCAGGCCCTCGGTTGTCTCCACATCATGCATGGAACACAAGAGTGCAGAGGGTCGCCCCGTCCCAGAACTGGCATGGGGTGGCACACAGCCGAAGGGTGGCAGAACAGTAGGATGGAAGAGCCGAGGACCTTGAATAGCCCACATACTGAGCTGGGCTGCTCACCTCCAGGTGGTGAGGCAGATTTTCGCCCATCTAAGGTGCTGTTTTCTGGGGTCTCGATGTTCCCTAACACAGCCCAAGCTGGCATCTGCCCTGCTGTGCTTGACGTGCCTGCATGGTGACTGCAATGACCAACATCCACAAATTTTGGGCCCTGCCTGGTTACCATCTCACACTTTCACGCTGGACCACAATGCTGGATTAAGGCAGCAGCAGTGCTGAGTCATGAAGCATGTGCAGGGTCCTGCCAGGCCCACAGAGACCCTGGGGAGGGGAGGACATCATTCAGACCAAACCCACAGCAGGGCCAGGGCTTCGGCATCAACTTTTATTTATTAGTCTTTAAAAACATCATCAGCCGGGCATGGTATGCACACCTGTAATCCCAGCTACTTGGGAGGCTGGGACAGGAAGACTGCTTGAACTCAGGAGTTCGAAGCTGCAGTGAACTGTGATTGTGCCACTGTACTCCAGAGTGGGCCACAAAGCAGGATCCTGTCTCCAAAATAAATAAGTAAATAAAAATAAAAATGTCACCTATGAGCACAAAATGAAAGCTCATCAACACTTGAGAAGTCAACGACCTCCAAAGTGTTCATATATACTTACGCCCACACCTTCACTGCTGTACTCGGGTGGGTATTTGGGCAAACTAAAGGACAGCTTCCTCTGAGTTAATAAGAATGTACTTCTGAGAGGAGACAGTGCAGCTTATGTGGAAAAACGCCATCCTATGCCATTAAAAATCACCAAGAGCACAGTGAGTTTAAACTAGACACTGTTTATGGTCCTAACAGCAGGAGACGTGAGCTTTGTGCCTGGGAAAACCATCTTCAAAGCAACGACTGTTTTCCCAGCTGTGAATACTCCATCCTGGGAAATCTTTTCTTACCATTACAAAAATAATTTTGAAAAGACTGTACAAATATGCAGCCTCATCTGTCCATTCTGGTATTTCAAACCCAAAACTGGAGAACTTTCATGAGTACATTGTCTGATTGGCCAATGACTAATATTCCTTATACACCTTAGTGAATATTATAAGGAAATCAGCTCCCTTGAATAAATGTTGTGTCAAGTCACTTAACTGAGAACAATAAACTCAGAGGCTTCCTTTAAACAATCAGGAAATGGAAATAATCTCAGCTGAAGAAAGGGCAAAGGCAGGAAGCCCTAGACTTTCACATTCTTTATTTTATTAATATGTATAATCTTAGAAAAATGTTAAATGGTTATCATAAAGGAAAAAGACATTACAGCACTGGACAAAATTACCTGGGAAGGAATATGCACGAATCACAAATAAGCTCTTGGGACCTCTGCAGCAAAATTCCACTTAAGCTTAAAGTATCAAATTTATACCATGATTAATGATTCCAAGATAGTGACTCTATGACCTGCCCCTTCCAAAGCCAAAGGGGGAAAAACATCCATGAAATAGAGATTCCATCAGGAGACCCAGGTCCTGGCCTGGTTCTGTCATCAGCTGTGGGAACAGGTTTCTCGACACTGAGGGTGGTAACCCCAGGCTCGTCCCCTCCCCCACTGGGATGTCATGGAGCAAGGCAGGTGACCAACCTGGGCCTCTGTGAACCAGATGCCTCAGAAGGACAGCAGCTGTCAATCCAGGTGGCCTGACATCACCTTGGCCCTTAGAAGTATAGTCCAGTCTCAAAAACAGCAAAAGGACTACATAAACTGAGAGAGTCTGATCATTAGTCATCCCACAAACCACAGCAGGGAAGCTACTCTGGAAACCTGAGACCAGCCATGTTTTTTAAAATACCCGGGAAAAAATGACAAATATGCTAAAATGTACTAAATATTTATTTCTAAACGATTCCATGTTTTCTGTATTTTTCATAATGGGTATGTTTTATTTCTTAAAAGAGGGGGAAAGTTTGTTTTTAAAATTTTAGTTAAGAATGTTAAAAATGGCCATCTTTAAATTGACTCTGTTAAGAGTTCAACTGTCTCAGAAACGCGAGTCCATATAGAAGGAAGAGAAAGGAACACACGAGGGAGAGAGCCAACTGCTGAAGGGTAGAGTGAATGAGTCACTTTCCTTTTTACACCTTCTTTTTTTATTATTTCAGTGAATTTTATTCAGTAAGTGAAGAGGGAGGACAAAGCATTTCCAAGGCATGTGCTGTGTGTACTTTATTTAAAATAGTTGTTTTTATCATCCCTCACCATTCCTAGACACTCCTGTCTGAGCAGCTGAGACTCCATGCCCTGTCTGCCGCCTGGCCACAAAGCACACAACCCGTCCATGCTCTGCGAACAGATGCAGGGCAATGGCCACGGCAGAACTCTTCATGTAGGGGACACTCTCACCTCACCACAAAGACAGGCAAGTGGGTTCTTCCTACAGATTCCCTGAACAAAGACAGGTACGTAGGTGTCTGGGCATCAGAGGGCAGTCCAGACTACAGCCATAACGAGGATCCCAGAAGTACTTATGAGTGCCTACTGTGTTCCCGGTAGCAGCAGTGTGCAGGGCCAAAGACAGAGGAACAAGCAGTATGGACAATGCAACAGGCAGAAAGGAAGAGGCAGGAAGGGGTCGATGGTGGAGACGGGAAGGCGGGGCCAGATCAGGATTGACAGGGCAGTGAAGGGCCGACATGTGGTCCTGGCAGAGTATGGTCTGGCTTACGTGAAAAAGAGTGTGCCAGCCAACATGAGCAGGATGACAAGAGCTCTGGAGAAAAGTACAGTCCCAGTGAAAATGACAGAGGCTCAGTGGAGTGGGATGATCTGGTTCCATATGTATTTTGAAGGCAGAGGAAACAGGGCTTACTGGATGTGAAGCTCACAGCAGAAAAGGAATCAGAAGATACCCATGTTGGGGGGTGGAGCCCATAACTGCCCTAGCTCCTACTAGCCGGCTGATGTGGAATCTGGGTCAGTAGGACCCCTTCTGTCCACCCTGTTTCCTCAGCAGCAAAGGGCAGCTGCAACAAGTGAGTAAACAATGACAGGATAACCAGGCCATCCTGGACACCTGCAGTCCCCAACCCCCAGGTTGTGGACTGATACCAGTCCATGACCTATCAGGAACCAGGTCATACAGCAGGAGGTAAGCAGCAGGCAAGCGAGTGAAGCTTTATTTGTATTTGCAGCCGCTCCCCATTGATCGCATCACCACCGGAGCTCTGCCTCCTGTCAGATCAGTGGCCACATTAGATTCTCACAGGAGCACAAACCCTAGTGTAAACTGTACACTTGAGGGATCTGGGTTGTGGCTTCTTATGAAAATCTAATGCCTGATGCTCTGAGGTAGAGCTGAGGCGGTGATGCTAGTGAGGGGAGCAGCTGCAAATACAGATGATCATTAGCAGAGAGGTTTGACTGCACAATAAATGTAATGTGCTTGAATCATCCTAAAACCATTCCCCTCACCCTGGTCCATGGAAAAACTGTCTTCCATGAAACCGGTCACTGGTGCCAAAAAGGTTAGGGACCACTGCTTTATATAATTCTCATGGAAAAAAGATACAAAGATTTTATAGTCATGAGTTGCTTAACAATGGGGATATATTCTCAGAAACAAATAGGCATTCTCCTTTTTTTTTTTTTTGAGGCAGAGTCTCACCCTCTTGCCCCGTTAGAGTGCCATGGCATCAGCCTAGCTCACAGAAACCTCAGACTCCTGGGCTTAAACAATCCTTCTGCCTCAGCCTCCTGAGTAGCTGGGATTACAGGCATGCACCACCATGTCCGGCTAATTTTTTCTATGTATTTTTAGTTGGCCAAATAATTTCTTTCTATTTTTAGTAGAGACGGGGCCTCACTCTTGCTCAGGCTGGTTTCGAACTCCTGACCTTGAGTGATCCACCCACCTCGGCCTCCCAGAGTGCTAGGATTACAGGCGTGAGCCACGGCGCCCTGCCTCACATGGGCATTCTCGAGTGCACTTATACACAAATCTAGATGGCACAGCCCACAGCACACCCTGGCTACATTGTACAACCTATTGCTTCCAGGCCACAAACCTGTGCAGCATGTTACTGTACTGAACACTGTAGGCAACTATAACACAATGCAAAGTATTTGTGTCTAAACATACCTAAACATAGAAAAGGCACAGTAAAAATATAGTATTATAGTCTGGGTGCGGTGGCTTACGCCTGTCATCCTAGCACTTTGGGAGGCCAAGGCGGGACGATCGCTCAAGGTCAAGAGTCCGAAACCAGCTTGAGCAAAAGCGAGACCCCATCTCTACTAAAAAATAGAAAGAAATTATTCGGCCAGCTAAAAATGTATAGAAAAAAAAAATTAGCTGGGCATGGTGGCGAATGCCTGTAGTCCTAGCTACTCGGGAGGCTGAGACAGAAGGATTGCTTGAGCCCAGGAGTTTGAGGTTGCCGTGAGCTAGGCTGACGCCATGGCACTCTAGCCCAAGTAACAGAGTGAGACTCAGTCTCAAAAAAAAAAAAAAATATATGGTATTATAACCTTACAGGACACTGCTCTATATGCAGTCCATTGTTGACCAAAATGTAGCTAGGCAGCATGTAGTTGTATTTTGTTTTTCACCTTTTTCCTCAGCTCAGTTTTCCTCTAAAAAAAGAACATGGAAACAAACACTATACTCAGTCAAAACTTTTCAACACCTGAAAACTTTGAGAAACCATTATCATCACCAAAATGGTCCTTTTTCCATTAAACATATTTCCCACCCTAGCTTTAGCTAACTACAATCTTCTCTTTCACAATTTGCCATGATTTTTAGAAATGCCACCAAGAAGCTAACTTGTTCCCTTGCACCTCAGCCCCCTATGCTGAAAACACTCCTTTCCTATCAAGGCACCTTTGTCAGGAGGCTGTATTCCTTCCCTCATCCTCCACTAGCTTCTCCTTAGAAGTCCATCTTTGCCAGCTCCAGAGCCCCGGGCAGTCAGAGATGGGACAAGTGCTCCTCAGCTGAGCTAGAGCAGCGCGGGCAGAAGCCTGCAGACTCCCGCCTTCTCATTCCCTACCAGCCAATCAGCCTCTCCTCTTTGGCAGCTTTTAAGATTTACTCCTTCTTTTTGATGTTTTGCTGTTTCATTCAGTTATCCAGGTGTGAATTTATTTATTCTGTTTGCAACTGGATGTTTCTTCAACATACACACAGTCTTTCATCAATTTCACAAATTTCTCAGCAATTTTTTTCTTCAAATACTGCGTTGCTTCCATCCTTTCTATTCATTCCTTACAAAACTTCCATTATATATAAGTTAGATCTTTTATTCTTTCATCTCTCCTACCTTTCTTCTCATATTTTTCATTTCTATACCTGATTATGCACATCATGGATCATTTTCTCATTTTTTTTTTTTTTTTTTTTTGAGACAGAGTCTCACTTTATTGCCCAGGCTAGAGTGAGTGCCATGGCATCAGCCTAGCTCACAGCAACCTCAAACTCCTGGGCTCAAGCAATCCTGCTGCCTCAGCCTCCCAAGTAGCTGGGACTACAGGCATGTGCCACCATGCCCGGCTAATTTTTTCTATATATATTAGTTGGCCAATTAATTTCTTTCTATTTATAGTAGAGATGGGGTCTCGCTCTTGCTCAGGCTGGTCTTGAACTCCTGAGCTCAAAGGATCCGCCCACCTCGGCCTCCCAGAGAGCTAGGATTACAGGCGTGAGCCACCGCGCCCGGCCCATTTTCTCGTATTTATCTTCCAGATACTAATGCTCTCTTCAGCCATGTTTAGTCTATTACTTGTCAGCTTGGTTTTTAATTCCATGACCATATTTTTACTTCTAGTATTTCAATATGATTGCTTTCCAACTCTACCTATCCATTTCTCAAATTGGCCTTCCAGATATCTCAAACATTCAAAGTCTTTCAGATTTTCTGTGACTTGTGGCTTTTGTGAATTCACCTGTTTTACTTGCTAGCTTTCATGATGGTTCTCTTCCTCCATGGATTGTCCTTTTTTACTGTTGAGAAATCTTTAGGAGGGCAATTCTCCTTGGGAGTCCATATGGGTTTAGTTCTGCTCTTGTCTCTGCTGGAGATTCAATGAATTTCACTGGTCCGAACACGTTTATGTGTTAATTTCTCAACTGGGGGCTCCCATGTTGTGGAGGTAGGGTACATGTGGGTCTAGCACTGACACACAGCCTTGGGATTCTGATTCTATGTGAATGACTTTCCACCCACCCTATCTTCCCTCTACATTTCTGGGCCAGCAAAAAGGATTTCATAATTCACATTTGAAAGATAAGTGGCTCTTGGCTTTAGAGCAGGAGCTCAGTTCACCTATCTGCCGTATGAGAGTCTGAGATCATCCCCAACTGCCATGTCATTGTTAAAACACGAGCCCCATAATGTACACCCACTTGTGATGTCTTTGGGGCCATCCAGCTTCCACTTTACTAGCCAGTCTGGCTTTTGAGTCTCTTCTTTATCATCTGCTTTTGAGCTAGCTATGTTAAACAACATTGTTGTTGTATTTCTTCCAGGATTTTTATATGTTTGAGGCAGAAGAAAATATTTCCCATGTCAACCAACCTATAATATTGACAGTTCTATATATCTATATTATTTAAACTTTGACAATGAGCATGTATTTGTTACTTTGAAATATTTTAATCCAATAAAAGAATTAAGACTCTTCCAGTGGTCTTAGCCCCAACAGGCTAAAAACCATGCATGAGTCTTAGGAGCACCTCAGGAATCTACTCATGCGGCCATGCGGCCCAAGGCTTCCTCTGTCATTCCCATTTCGTTATTAATAGCACATATAACACTTTTACACTTCTCTTTATCAAAGATTACAATTCAGCACACCATTTGACTTCCAGCTCAGCATTCAGTCCCACAACAACCCTACAGTATAGTGTTCAGGTATGAAAACAGAGAGTTTCAATGACCTGCCCAGGTCACACTGTTGCTAGCAGCAGGGCCTAGACGGGAGTCAAGGATCTCGCCCGCCTGCAGGGTCTAAATCAGAACCAGCTCCCTGATCCCATGTGCAATTACAGCTCTGGGCCCAGAGTTCTGACTTTTGACCCAGATGCCAGCAAAGACATTCCTCTCTCTACCAGGCAACTGCTCCCTTCCTCACTTCATGTGAGTCTAACCACATCCACTGCCTCCACAGTGTCACTGAAAAGACACGTTACCAAGCTCTGTGCTGGGTCTGAGACAAGGACAACGAGCTGGAGTGTATGGGTAGGCAGTGTAAACAGCAAACACCACACAGCACATAGTGCTGACAAGGATGCTGAGCAAAATAAACCACCACCCACAGAGGCAAACCAGGATGCCCAAAGACTACTAGAAAACAAGAAGAAACTCAAGCATTGGGTCAAATACTTAGTCTGTGGAGGGACTGCCACCAAAGAATGGCACGTGGCTAGCAATTCTCACACAGCTGTTCCCAGCTTCCCATTAAAATGCCTTTGAAGACACTAGACATAAAAGAACATACACCACCACTAAAAGCTAAGCTAAACAATCTGTTGTCGAAATCAGGGAGGAACTTCTGCAAACTACAAGGGAAATAGAACAGGACTATCTATCTTCATGAGGCAGCTCCCAAAAGGACAATTCACCTGAAGACGCATCTCGCCCTCTCCCAGTGTGTGCCATCCCCTGGCTCAGAGCCTCCACGTCCAATGGCAAACCAGGACACTATCCCTCAACAAGGGCCCTGGTGCTCTGACGGCCAGCGCTCTCTGTGCTGCACCTGCCTCCATAGCCTTCCGCCACTTCTATGGGGAGAAGAGTGGGAGCGGGTGTTGGGGGTCTCGGGAGACGGGCAGTGGGCCGCATCCTGGGGGAGCACCCTGCACACAAGCCGAGAGGGCAGCACACCATCTGTTTTGGGCAAAAGCCATTAACGCAAACAGCAAAACTGGAAAAACATGGGACCCACAAAGGAAAGACAAGGGGCTCTTAGAATAAAAAGCTTGTTTTCAAATCAATACAGAGAAGATAAACTTTGCAAAAGAACTGGTGAAACACACGGGCAATTCCCAAAACAAAAACAAATGACCATAAGTGCATGAAAAACGACCACTCACAGCAGTAATCAAAGACCTTGAATTAGAACAATCACAAGCTATCATTTTCTGTCACACTGGAAAACATGGGGAAAAAAATCACAACACCCTGGGTTGATGTGGGGCAACAAGCTCTCTGATAAAGTCAGTCCTTGCTTAACATCACTGATGGGATAGAGTCTTTGAAACTACAACTTAGGGCAACAAAACCAATCTTTTTTCTCATCAATGATATAATGAAACAACATTGAAAAAAAACATTGTTTCACTTTGAGTCCCAATTTCCAAGAACCTCTGGTTGACATTAAATTAAGTGAGGACTCACTACATATGGAAAAGAAAATAAACCACTGTAAAAACATGAAGGATGCACAGGCACTCTAAAATATTAACTGTAGTGTTATCGCAAGGTGGTGGAATCAGTCTTTCTAGTTTCTTCTGTAAATTTTTCTGTATTTTCTAATTTTTTTATACTGATCATGTATAAAATCAGGAAAAATAGTAAACATTGCTTTTTTAAAATTACATTTCACTGAGTTATTTTCTGTTGACCCCAAGAAGTAATACCCACAAACACCTCCCCAGCTGACCACAGCAGCAAGTGAAGCGTCAGACATAGACATGAGCACAGCTGGGTTTTCTGGAGGATGGGGAAGCGGATCCTGTTTTCTTTGGCCCAGAATAAGGACTGTCAGATCTCCACAGCAGTGAGGAACGCTGGTGAGCCTCCAACTTTTCCACGGTCCGTCAGATCTGACAAACAGCCTGAGAAAACCTATCTTGGAGGCTGGGAGGCACACACGATTACATAGGCGCTGGTGAAGAGGAGAAAGAACACTGGCCTGCTAACAGACCTATGCCCTGTGGCCCGACCTCCACCTGCTCAATCTGGGCAGGGCCTGGGTGGTGGCTAGTATGGCTACCCCCAACATGCCACTGGAGAAAGAGACAAGAATATCATATACAAACAGGGCAAATAAGGCCACATCAGACATGTACACAGTACGACACCCCAACATGAAGCTAGAAAGACCTCCTAGTACCAGGCCACCTGGCAGCTTCTAGAATTGGTAAGACCAAAAGCACGCATCACCAAACTCTGAAAAAACAACAGTGTCAATCCTGCCTCTCCTAATTCCTAAGACAACAGCTGCTGTCCTCCCCAAGATGTAAGCATCATGATCCGAATGGCTAAAATACAAAATATGGTAACACCAAATGCTGATGCATGTACAGAGACACTGGACCACCCATGTGTTCATGGCAGGAATGTACAATGGTGCGGCCACTCTGGAAAACAGTTTGGCAGTTCTCAAAAAACTAAACATGCATGTACTACATGACCCAGTGATTATACCCCCAGGCATTTACCACAAAGAAATGAAAACTTACGTTCATGAATATTTATAGCAGCTTATTCACAAAAGCAAAACTCTAGAAACAACCCAATGTCCTTCATTCAATGGATGAGTCAATGGCTATTAAAGAGGCAGCACCAGGCAGCTGTGTAGCAACAGAGTATTTCTGTATCTTGATCAAAGTGGGGGTTAAAGAAATCTCCACATGGGAACACACACACATGCACAAACAGTGCATGAGAAGTCTGCGAAATCTCAGTGAGCTCTGTAGGCTGCAGCCACATCAATGTCCTCATTTTGACATGTAGTATATGGCACAAGGTATCATCACTTGAGAACACCAGGCAAAGGGTACACAGGACCTCCCAATACATTTTTTTTTCAACTTCCTACAATGTAGGTTCAACTTCCAATGAACCTACAATTATTTCAAAGACAAATTTTCTTTAAAAGAAAATAACAGTGAGTGCCCCACTGCATGGTCCCCAATGAGCCCTCTTCCTTCATGCTGCCATGCAGCGGCCTGTGTGCCAAATGCCCACGTGCCTGCCTGCCCCCAGAGGAGCAGCTCCCCCACTCTGCAGGGCCAGCGCTCAGCCTGATGTTTAGAATATGTGTGTCTGTGTCCACCACCCTGAGAAGACTCCACAAGGACCACTGATGTTCCTGATGGATCTGCTCACTGTGGAGGATGCAACACAGATGGAATAAGACTTGGAGTGCTGGAAGGGGACTCAGAGGTCACCTACTCCACTTCTCACTCCCAGGAATACTCTCCAGTGCATCCCTTAAAACATCCATCCTGTCTAGGATTGAGCATTTCCAAGGACAGATACCATCCTCCACACGTACACTGAGCAGCAGAGAGCCAAGACACCCCCTGGCAAGCCAGCAAGCACTCTGTCTGCTAGCACCACCAGCCTTCAAAACTGTGACAAGGTTCCCTCTGGGATTTCCCGTCATGGTTTCTTTGTTGCACAGGCTCATACTGGCTCAGCCCCGCAAGCTGCCACCACGAGACAACAGGGCTGAGGCTAGTGGGCCACAAGGGCGGAAAGGCCCACACTGAGGCTCTGGACCCCAGGGCCCTGTCTCCTGGGAGAGAACTAAGGGTCCAGTCTCAGGAAGAAGTGGAACCTTAGCACAGATCCCTTGGGGGTTCAACTTCCCATCGATGTAGATACCAATTTTATATTCCAAACTAAATGTTCTCTTGTTGCTCACAGATGCTGTATTATTTTCCTAATTAGTCCTCTGTGCAAGTGGTGCCATGGCAACCTTTCCCACTATAGCCACGACACAGCCTCATTATTTCCTATACAAGCCCAGGGTCCTGCCAACCTTCCTGGGCGCAGCCAGACTGTTAAAGCCACTGGCCCAGATAAGGCCCTGGCTGTCATTTACTCAAAGTACCACCACTGGGCTTCTTTTCATACTGTGGGACCCAGGAACTTGAGGCAAAAAGACCTGCTGCCTGGATGCCACGAACTCTGTCCAGGAACGGGTTGCTCCACCAGATGTGGGCTGTGGGGTGGAGGCCCACAACTCTCACCAGCAGAAGAGCCTGGGGAACTTCCATGCGTGGCTTCAGTGGGCTAGACCAAGGGAATACAAACCATAGCGCCTCAGCCAAATACCACTGCCAGCCTATTTCAGTAAATAAGTGTTTATCTGGACACAGCCAGCACACTGGCTGGCACACTAGTCTGCTCTGAACCATGATGGCAGTGCTCAGTGGCAGAGCACAGGGCCCCAGAGCTTAGAATGTATCCCAGCTGGCCCTTGACAGAAGACATCTGCCAAACCCTGACTGAGACCAATTCTCAGATGAGCGGAGAGAGAGACGGTGACCAAAAACATGACCAAAATATTAAAACCAACCATTTTCATAAAGCACCAGAGCTGACAAAAGAGCGAGGCCCAAATTGAGGCATCAGTTGGGACTCAGAGATATGGGCAGCACAAAAGCCATTCTGTCTGGGCAATTCCCAGATGCCTGAAGGTCTGGCCTTCGGATTTGGCAGCCTCCAGGGCAAGCGGATGGAAAGCCAAGCCCAGGCCCTGAAGTGAAGAGTCCAGGGGAAGAGCTGCCCCCACCACACAACTGTTTCTTGCAGGGTCTGACCTGGAAGGGAGGTGTCCTAACTCTTCTCAGCCTTTCCAACAATGTTCTAAGCACCAAATGCCCCGTATTGAATCCTTTTCTGCTTGAAATACCTAGAGTAGTTTCCATTTTGCTTTTGTGTATGTTCTGTGTGTACACATATAAATATGTATCTTATACTAGGGTGCAGTCAGAAAAATTTGAAAGCTACAGCTTTGGTGGAAACACTTTAAAGTCTCTTGTTCTTAAGAAACACTCATCTTTTGAGACAAATAAGATCCAAAAGATATTACTGGTTTTCTTTTTAGAGGATTGTTTTTTTCTTGGGGTGGGGTAGAAACTACTTGATTTTAATCATGTTTGGATGTTAAATTTTACCAAACACTCCCAAGGCATTTACTGAAACCAGAAACCTCCACAGACACTGCCACTTCCCAGGGTTATGAAAACTCCCAACTTAGGATCCATCCTGTGGCCAGGCTCTCCTGCATATATGATCCAAAAACTCTTTGCTATATAATGTACATGAGAATAAACCAGTGGAAACCGCTAATTACTTCCAGGGTCAGAAGCCATCCATTGTTGAGTTTTCTCAGGCTTTGTGAGATTCTCCTACCCAAAAGTGACTGGTGCAATTACAAACCCACACATTAAGCAAGATGGTTACTTGGCATCAGGAAAATTTCACATTCCTGCATTTCTGCTACAAAACATATGCTGGAAAAGCCAGTGCAAATTACTATAAACAGAAGGACTCCTGAAGCTCCCTAATCCCTACCTCATCCAACACACACACACAAAAAATCTTGTCTTATTCGTCTTCCTGTATAAAACAACAGAAGAACTCTTTTAGCAAGTTATTAGAATCCATTGGAAAAAATGTAACAATTAACACTCACATGATCTATTATATACTAAAGCATATGCTAACGCACCATTAAATAAAACCTCTATTTTTAGCAGCACAAAAATGCAATTTTAAATATATATTTGCTGAACAAGTTAAACACCTAACCTGACCTCAGTGAGCTGCTCTGTGTTTCATCAGTTACAGAAGAGTTAGGTTAAAGGTCTGACAAGCAAAACATGAGAAAACAAGAGAATAGAGGAATAACTGAAAGGTTGGCCAGGCCAAGGAGACAGATTCTAGGAAGAAATCTGGGGCAGAAAGAATTTGCCATGACAGTAGGGGCACACCACACGGCTGAGCTAGGACTGGTGGGAAGGCCAGGACTGGTGGGAAGGCCAGGGCTGGTAACCAACCCCCCCTAACTCCTCCACTACAGGATAACACTACAGCTTCTTACAGACCAACTGTGACCGCCAAGTTGCCTTTTAGTGTTACGTTATTCAAAACAGACCAATGAAGTCTGTCCTTGTTTGCTACAAGAATACAGTCAGCATCTCTTGCTCACTGCCTACCCTGTCATCAAGACAGAGAGCAATACAAACATTTCTTTTAGAATTCAATGGAAACCAAAACAAGAAAACCACAGTATGATCTAGCTTCTCCAAGCAATAATGTGAAACATCAGATTGCAGTTACCCAGAATCCCAGTGTAGTCCTGCTTTGAAAACCGCAAATTACATAGCTTATTAAGGACCATGGCCTCTACTTACAACACCATTTCTGCAGTCCTATCCATTGCTAAAAGAAAAACAGGGAAGGCATAAACATTAGATAGAGATAAATCTGTCACTATTTGCAGACATTATAATTTACTTTAAAAATCCAACCCAAGAGAATCAATTGACAAAGTAATAGAATTAAAAATTCGGCATGATTGTCAGATATAAGATCAGGAAAGTAATATGGAGATCCCTCAAAGAGCTAAAAGTAGAACTACCATTTGATCCAGCAATCCCATTTCTGGGTATCTACCCAAAGGAAAGAAAGTCATTCTATAAAAAAGACATCTGCACTCAAATGTTTGCAGTAATATAAGTCACAATTGCAAAGATGTGGAAACAGCCCAAGTGCCCATTAGTACATGAATGGATGAATAAAATGTGGTATGTGTCTACCATGGAGTTCTACTCAGCCACAAAAACAATGGTGATCTAGCGCCTCTTGTATTATCCTGGATAGAGCTGGAGCCCGTTCTCCTAAATGAAGTATCACAAGAATGGAAAAACAAGCACTACATGTAATCACCATTAAATTGGTATTAACTGATCAACACTTATGTGCATATATGGTAATAACATTCATCAGGTGTTGGGCAGGTGGGAGGGGAAGGAGGAGATGGGTATATTCACACCTAATGGGTGCAGTGCCTGCCATCTGGGAGATGGACATGCTTGAAGCTCTGACTCAGGGGGGGCAAGGGCAATATATGTAGCCTAAACATTTGTACCCCTATAATATGCTGAAATAAAAAAAAATCAATATCCAAATTATCAGTAACTTTCCTATATACCAGCAATAACCATTATAATACATCAAAGGAAAAAGCAGACTCTAAAATATCTAAGACTAATTCTAACAAGAAACAGGCAAGACCTCCACAGAGAAAACCATAAAACTTTCCTGAATGACACAAAAGACAGACTCTACAAATCACAAAAAAAATTTCATGAAATTTAAAAGCTGATGCCAAAATTGATACAAACAAAAAACACATGACAAAGACCAAGAATACTTGTCCAAAAAGCAATGAAAAGATACTTACTTTACTAGATATTAATACATATTTTTTAAATACTAAAGTATTGCCAGTGCAGTGGCTCACACGTGTAATCCCAACACTATCAGAGGCCGAGGCAGGAGGATTGCTTGAGGTCAGGAGTTTTGAGACCAGCCTGGGCAACATACTAAACTCCATCTCTATAAAAATTAGCTGGGTGTGGTAGTAGTGCCTGTAGTCCCAGCTACTCAGGGGGCTGAGGCAGGAGGATCACTTAAGCCTAGGAGTTCAATGCTACAGTGAGCTGTGACAATGCCACTTCACTCCAGCATGAGCAACAGAGAGAGACCCTGTCTCAAAACAAAAAGAAAAACAAAACAAAAAAACTAAAGTATTAAATGATATGGTAAGACCTAGCTAAATAAATCATGGTGTAACAAGATAATGGAATATTATGCAACTCTTAAAAAGAGCAAGCTATTCCAACCAGGATTCTAAGACAATTCAAATGGGGAAAGAATGGTCTTTTCAGCAAAATGGTGCTGGGATAACTAGATATTCACATGTGAAAGAGTAAAATTTGGATCTCTACCTCACACCATACTCAAAAATTAACTCAATAGAGGTTAAAAACTTAACCCTTTGCACTTGGATGTCGAGTGTGACTCGACACGGTTAGCAAAAATTTTAGAGATTAAAATTACTCTTTGAATGTATCAATAATTTGAAATATAAAAAAATCCAAGTAAGTAAGTTTGTATGAAAAGAAACTCCAGTTTTTTATTCTACTGCCACGCTTTGTAAAATCTGAGGTATTTAAAAATTTAAATCCCTAGTAGAATAAAGGAATCGAGAAAAAAGCAAGCGAGTGCAAAGTGTTAAATATAAGAGCTAAAAGGCCAGGCACAGTGGCTCATGCCTGTAATCCTAGCACTCTGGGAGGCTGAGGCTGGTGGATCGCTCAAGGTCAGGAGCTCGAAACCAGCCTGAGCAAGAGACCCCGTCTCTACCAAAAAATAGAAAGAAATTAATTGGCCAACTAAAAATATATAGAAAAAATTAGCCAGGCATGGTGGTGCATGCCTGTAGTCCCAGCTACTTGGGAGGCTGAGGCAAAGAATTGCTTGAGCTCAGGAGTTTGAGGTTGCTGTGAGCTAGGCTGACACCATGGAACTCTAGCCCGGGCAACAGAGTGAGACTCTGTCTTTAAAAAAAAAAAAAAAAAAAAGAGCTAAAATGATAAAACTCTTAGAAAAAAATATATGTGTAAATCTTCACAACCTTAGATTTGGCAATGGGTTCTTAGATATGACACCAAAAGCACAGGCAATAAAAGAAAAAACAGATGAAGTGGACTTCATCAAAATTAAAAATTTTTGTGCTTCACAGGATACCATCAAGAATGTGAAAGGACACCCACAGAATGGGAGAATGTATCTGCAGGTCACACATCTGATAAAAGAATTGTACCTAGAATTTATAAAGAACTCTTATAACTCAACAATAAAGAAACAAATAACCATTTTTAAATGGGCAAAGGGTTTAAAAAGACATCCCCCCCAAAAAAAAATATACAATAAGCACATGAAATGATGCTCAACATCATTAGTCATTGGGGAAATGCAACTCAAAATCACAATGAGATGCCATTTCACACACACACTAGGGTACCTAGAACCAAAAAGTCATGTAACAACAATGTTGGTGAGGACAGGAAGAAAGCAGATCTTTACATAGTGCTGCTGGGAATGTACAACAGTACAGCTGCTATGGGAAAGTTTAATGGTTCCACAAAAAGTTAAACACAGAACTACCATATGATCCAGCAATTTCACTACTTAGGTATATAGCCAAAGGAATTTTAAACAAAAACTGGCACACAGAATGTTCACAGAAGCACTATTCACAATAGCCAAAAAGTAGAAACAACCCAAAGGTCCACCAAACTTATGATTAAACAAAATGTGGCACGTTCATACAAAGAAACAGCAGGTGTTTGACACATTCATTAGTCATGACTTCTCTGCTCAAATCAGGTCTCCATTCGAATTCTAGGGATTTAGTTCAGTTCACCAGACCCTACTGAGTTTCATCATGCATTAAAAGTGCTTTATCTATCTTTATATATCATTAATATTCATTTCAATTTTAAAAAATATTAACTAAATCCCTTGGTGACCAGCACTTAAAAAACTGAGCTACCCTGAAGAGCATACATGACTACCTTCTTTAGAAAAAGATTCTCTAAGTTGACAGTATGGATAAATGAATGGATAATAGATTCACAACAAAGAGAAGCTTATTAATAAAAAAAGATATATCTACCCTTATAAGTCAACAATTAAAATACAAACAATCCAGTTAAAAAACAGGCAAAGGGTCTGAACAGACATGTCTCTGAAGAAGATATACAAATGGCCAATAAGCACATGAAAAGATGCTCAACATCATTAGTCATTGGGGAAATGCAACTCAAAGCCACAGTGAGATGCCACTTCACACCTACTGGAATAGCTATAATAAAAAACATAGATAATAACAAGTGCTGACAAAGATGTGTAGAAAATATGACCTAGCAATTTTACTCTTACGTTTATAAAAATGAAAATATATATCTACACAAAACCTTGTGTTCATGTCAGCATTATTCCTAACATCCAAAAAGTAGAAACAACACAAATGTCCATTAATGGAGGAATGGATAGATAAAATGTGATATATCCATATAATGGAATATTATTTGGCCAAAAAAAAAAAAGAAATGAAGTACTGATACGTGCAACAAGGATAACAAAAACATTTTCTCAGTCATAGAAGCCAGACACAAAAGTACCACATATTGTATGATTGATTCTACTGTATAAAATGTCCGGAATAGGCAAAAGCTATAGACACACAAAGTAGATTGGTGGTTGCATAGGGTTGAGGGGATGGAGAAAAATGGAGAATGACTGTTAATCGGTAAGGGGTTACTTTCTGGGGCAAATATTCTAAAATCAATGGTGGCGATGGTTGTACACTTCTGTTAATATACTAAAAAAATCACTGAATTGTAGACTTTAAATAAGTGGATATTATGGTAAGTGAATTACATCTCAATAAAGAAATTATTTTTTAAATTTTAGGACCCCCACTCCCTCCCCCCAAAATGAATATGTTTCTGTTTCCTGGCTCCAGAAGAGCTTGATTTAGCTATATCCTAACCAGATAGAAGGTTAGGATGGAGGTTTGTACTGGAGGACAAAGTCCTTGTATGTCCCTGAAAGTGTAGTATAGTGTCTGGAAAACTATAGGTATTTAATACACACTTGTTTCTTGATTAAAAGGACAAAACAATATGTAACCAAAAATTAAGGTACAAAAAATATGTATTTTGAATATCAAATCTCTGAAAGGAGACCTAAAAAAACTGGTAAAATCTCTCTAGTGGGAGAATGAGTACCAGGGCTGACTCCCCACATCACTAAGCGTTCTTTTGCTCCTTTTGAATTTGGTACCATTTGCCTACATTACTTAATCAAAATATAAATATTTTAAAGCATTATATAAAAAGTAGAATAGGACAGAAGGCAGACCCCCAAAAATGTAGAGAAGGATTAAATTCTTTTTAAAAAAGGATAGAATATTCCCAAGTGTGACATATGCAGTAAGTAAAAAAAAAAAAAAAAAAAAAGAAAGAAATAAGATAAATTAAATTAAAAAAGGATAGAATAGTCAATAAATGATCCTGGGATACTATCTCTCTTTCAGAAAAAAAAGTTAGATCCCTATCTCACATAAAACACAAATAAAAACTTAAATTGGTTTAAAAAATAAACCATAAAAATCAAAAGTACAAAATTTAGAGAAAAATGTATAAGAAAATATGTGTATAAATAATTGTGACAGAGAGAAGGACTTCTTAAGGAAGGAAAAAAAAACCCAAACAGACACCATAAATGAAAAAAGACTTGACAATTTACCTGCACAGGTATTCAAACCTCCTGCGGAAAACACTATTATCAAAGTCAAAAGACAAGAAACAAATTGAGAGAACACATGTGAAGCATATATGCCAAAAAATCTTTCTTTTAAGAGTCAAGGTCTGCCGGGCGTGGTGGCTCAAGCCTGTAATCCTAGCTCTCTGGGAGGCCGAGGTGGGCAGATCGTTTGAGCTCAGGAGTTCGAGACCAGCCTGAGCAAGAGTGAGACCCCATCTCTACTATAAACAGAAAGAAATTAATTGGCCAACTAATATATATAGAAAAAATTCGCCGGGGATGGTGGCACATGCCTGTAGTCCCAGCTACTTGGGAGGCTGAGGCAGCAGGATGGCTTGAGCCCAGGAGTTTGAGGTTGCTGTGAGCTAGGCTGACGCCACGGCACTCACTCTAGCCTGGGCAATAAAGTGAGACTCTGTCTCAAAAAAAAAAAAAAGAGTCAAGGTCTTACTCTGTCACCCAGGCTGGCATGCAGTGACATGATCACAGCTCACCACAGCCTCGAACCCCTGGACTCCAGCGATCCTCCCACCTCAGCCTCCTGAGTAGATGGGACTCAGGCTCATGCTACCACACTCAGCTAATTTTTTTTTATAGAGATAGGGTCTTGCTATGTTGCCCAGGCTGGTCTCAAACTCCTGGACTCACGCAATCTTCCCAGCCCACCCTCCAGAATCTAAGAATCTTTTTTTTTTTTTTAAGACAATCAATTCAATAGAAAAACGGACAAAATAAATCATGAGGAAATTCAGGGGAGAAAGACAAATACTTAGTAAATAACTGAAAAATGCCTCAGTCTCACTAACAATCAGGAAAATACAAATTAAAACAGATTCTACTGTTCACCCACAAAATTAGCAAAAATAATGATGGATCACATCCAACCCTGGTTGTAATGGGAGGAAATGAACATGTAAATTGGGAGGCTTTAGACACCCTCCAGCCTGCCATTCCTTCTTAAGTATGTATCAAAGAGAAACAGCCACACATTTATACAAATTAACACACATGCACACTGCAGCATGTTTTCATGGGTAAATGCTGGAAACAGGATAAACGATAGTTAACAGGGCAGCTAACAGGGCAGCTAACTGAACCGTGTTACCACCATACACTGAAACATCACCTAAGAGTTGCACAGAGTAAGGTAGGTGCATACACACTGACTTGGTAACATCTCCAGGACTTATTAAGCCAAAATGGCATGTTAACAAAAAATACAAACCATAAAAGAAAAATTGATAAATTAGAATTTATCAGAATTAAAACTGCTCTTCAAAAGCCACTGTTGAGAAAAATGAAAATTCTAGCTACAGACTGGGAGAACATATATCTGCTAAACAAAAATCTGATAAAGGCCTTGTAACCAAAATATATAACAAACTCTCAAAACTCAATAAGAAAACAGCCCAATAAAAATGGGCAGGAGAATTGAACAGATACTTCACCAAAGATAATATATGCATGGCCAAAATCATATAAGATGTTCATTAGCAGCTACCACCAGTTAAATGCTATTATAATAGTTAAAATCAAAATGAGAAACGACACATTATCTAAAAGTGCAGTTTACTATATGCCAATTAAAGCTGTTTTTTAACACCATAAACACAGTAAGACACAACTATATGGCTGGGCATGGTGGCTCACGCCTGAATCCTAGCACTCTGGGAGGCCAAGGCAGGCAGATCGTTTGATCTCAGGCGTTCGAGACCACCCTGAGCAAGAGCAAGACCCCATCTCTACTAAAAAAAAAAAAAAAAAAGAAAAGAAAGAAATTAGCTGGACAACTATATATATATATATATACACACACACACACATACACATACATATATATATAATTAGCCAGGCATGGTGGCGCATGCCTATAGTCCCAGCTACTCGGGAAGCTGAGGCAGGAGGATCGCTTAAGCCCAGGAGTTTGAGGTTGATGTGAGCTAGGCTGACGCCACAGCACTCTAGCCCAGGCAACAGAGTCAGACTCTGTCTCAAAAAAAAAAAAAAGATACAACTATACCCCCAAGAGTAGCCAAAATTGAAAATACTGACAATACCAAGCGCTTACAAACACGTGGAGCTGCCGGAACCCTCACGTGTTGCTGGCGGAAATGCACAATGGGACGGCCACTTCAGAAAGCAGCTTAAAAAAAATTAAACATACCACATCTGTTCAGAAAGCATCCACCCATGTAATATGAAAAATGGAGACATTTGCTGAAGAACATACAAGAAACATTGTACATAGGACAATGATGTCTCAGTCCCTTTCAAAGGAGACACACTGGGACCTCACACAGTTCTCCCAGCATCTCTTAACCTGCACATGCTCAACATCCTCAGGTGTTCTGCTTGTTGCAGGCCTCCCAGAACATGGATCACTTTCAACAGATTCTCGACCACCTTTGAAGTGTTTGTGCCACACTTTTATTTGTGCTGCACTCATTGCATCACCCCCAAAACCCTTCTGAGTCATCCAAATAACTTCCACAGAGTATGTTCAAGCTTTGCATCAAAATTTGATGCAGATTTGTTCCTCTACCTGTTCACTGTGAATGTGACAGACACATGGTACACACACACACTCAGCGGTGTCTAGCGCCCCACTGACTAGTACAATGAAGTCCTCATGGTTCACGCATGCACATTCCAGTCCACTCGCCTTGGCTTCCAGGTCACATCGATGTCCCACAAACTGTTCTCGTTACATTAACAATGGCTGGATAGTTTCCAGACAGATCTCCATCTGATCTGGCAATCCCAGTCCTAGGAATTTACCCAGAAGAAATGAAAGCAAAGAAAGACTTATACACAAATGTTCATAGCATATTCGTAATAGCCCTTCACTGGAAACAACTCAACATCCAAAAACTGATAAATGGATGAACAAATTTGTGATAATTCCGTGCAATGGAATATTACTCAGCCACAAAAGTGAAAGAATACAGGAGGCAACACGGTTAGCTGACAAATGGGAGGGGGGACCCTGACCTCGACCAGCTTGCACAGGCCTCGGGGGAGTCATGGAAGTTCCCTGGGTCTCAGTTCTCCCGTATGTGGGATGACTAATCCATCTCTAAATCCCTGGGAGAGTCTATCAGTTGACAACCCAGTATTCAGCAATCGCAAAATAGAAAATAAAGACAATGAGAGAGCAGGGTAGAATTCTAAGAAAAATAATTCAGGCTCCCAGGGAGCTGTCTGTGAAGACTGACAGCCATTCCTCACCAAGAGTTTAATGACAAAAATCCCTCTGCCAGAGCAGTAACATTTTTTGGTGCAAAATACCATTGGTATGAAGTATTTTGGCTCTGAGCAAATTCTCAAGGCCATAAAGTTCACAACCTTATTTGATGGTTTTATAAAGCTGTAGGCTTAACACCCGTGTAATTCACATTTGATTTTCAAGATTATGAAAAGAGAAATAAAGAGCCACCACGCAGCATGGTCCAATCTGAGCAGCTTTGCTTCCTTTCTATCTAACAACACCCCACAGCCCTGCATAATGGAGCTGGCCTCCCTCAGCCTGGCTGTCCCACTGGCAGGTTTCAGCAAAGCCCATTATAACACAGGGGACAAGAAAGGCTGTCCTCAGGAACTTAGAAACCAATCAGCCTAGTGATGGCACACGTATTCTGAAGGAAAAGTGGCTGTTATTCTTCCGAGTGTTACTTGTCACAGTGCACTCCAGAGTGCCACTCCTAACACGGGACAGTGTGGTCCACAGTGTTCTCCATCAGCACTGCCAGCACTGACAGTGAGAGCAGATGCCAACAGTGCCGGAGATACTCCTTACATGGTGCTGCACCAGGCAGACGCTGCACACGGCTGAGCCGCCTGCTGGCTCTGAGAGCAACTCTCAGCCTGCTGCACAAAGGGGTGAGGACTCCGCTCTCTGCTAGTGTGCTCCACAAGGTAACTTGAGATAAGACAGCCTGAGTCTCTGCTCTATTATAAGCTGGCCAGGTGACTGAGCAAGCGACCTGACTGCTCCGATCACCTTGTCTGCAAACAAGCACAGCACCCAGGCCTCAGCCTCTTGGCACCTTGGGGGCTGCCAAGATGCTTTTGTAAACGGGAAAGTGCTTCACAAACATAAGGGATTCTTATCAACAGGAGGAAGTGAGAAGAGTTCTGCCAACAGCAGTCCACTGAGAGAGCCCACCTTCCCCCCAGCTCACCCTGCACCCATTCCCAGCAGCCAAGTGGCACTGACAACATCAGAGGTGCCCTCCAAACCCCTGCTAACACTGACAGGCTCTGAGAATAACAGTCACACATACGCCACCTTCCCTCCACGTGGCTCAGGGTCTCAGATACACAGAGAAATGCTAAGTTTCCTCCTCAGTGAGATCAGAGGAGGAAGGAGAGAGGGGGGAAGACAGGAGACACCAAACCAGCAAGCACAACCTGCTTCCCCCAAGCTATCCAGACAAGTGAGGAGCAGGCCTGGTGTCAGCCTGCTGCCCTCAGGCCTCTCTGACACGCTGCCCCTCAAATGTAACCCTCACGACCCTCTGAGGTGGGAAGCCAGCCCTGAGAAGGTTAAAATAACTTGAAGACAGAAAGAACTCTTAATAAGCCCAGCCTCAGCAGAGAGGGTCTAACTTTGAAACAGGAAGCAGACAGGGCAAACCCCAAGACCCCTGGGAATAGGGCATCATCACAGAGGAGGAAAGGCCTGCAAACTCCAAACCTCCAGCACCAGGAGTCTCTTACCCAGCAGAATTGAGGGAGAGAACAGGAGGTGCAGGTCCTTTCTAAGACCTGCACCCAAACAGACTCTGTCACCCAGACCCTGGAAAGGCACTTAGGAGCAACACTCCCTCCTGTCTGGGGCCATCACGAACCTCCCAGTCCTCCAGCACTTCAGGCCTGCAAAGGCCTGTGGGATGCTGAGCTGAGTAAACAAAGCATAGAGAAGTGAACCTGAGGTCCTGACTGCATGGAGCCAGGGAGCAGACATACTCTACACACTCCAGAGCAGCATCGGGCAAACCTGGAACAGGAAGAGGAGCACATCCAGCCCCCAGCTTCCTGCGCCAAACCCACAGGCCTGAGAGGGAGCTCAAGCTCTACGGAAACCGCTCCCCAAGGGGCGATAAAGTTTCTACCACTTGGGGACACTTCGACTACCCTGGCGCGAGCACAGAGCACTTGTGCTGTGGGAAGTGGCTGTGCAGGGCCCAGGGCGCAGCCGTGACCTGCAGGCTCCCCAGATGGACATTTCTGGGAAGACAACACAGTGGCCCAAGTGAGGACAGAGGCTTCTCCATTCTCCACTGTGGATTCCAGAGGTTCACCCAGGAGCCACTGCGGGCCAGGGAGGGAGGGCAGTGCAGTACTTTTCCACAAGCTCCTCCGGGTATGAGGAATGCTGCTCCCTAGGCCTCGGTGACCCACCCTTCTCGAGTACTTAGGTTCAGCTTTCAATATTTTTCCTTCAAAAACATGCCTGACACCTCTTTTTAATAATTTCCCATGAGAACCAGAAAGTGAGTGAAGAAAAAATTTCATTAGCAGAGACCAGAATGTGTTCTTAAGGAAGAACGGGATACTGGATCCCGGAAATGACAGGAGGGGGCTTCAGGACATAGGCCCCAGAGTCACAGCACAAGTCACAAAGGCCAGTCTGAAAATCCTCCCAGGAGCCTGGCTGGAAACTAGTCCCCTGGTCATGTGTACTTTCCAGAAAATCCAACAGAAAGCCAACTCCCTTCAGAAGGAATGTGGCTACCGGCCCCTGCTGGCCAGCTGGGCTGCACCAGACTGCATTCCCTGCCAGGCTGACCCCTGGTCCTCTTCCCACAGCAACCTCCTCCAAAAGCCAGCAGACATCTCCAGGCCTGTTTCCTACTGCTCAGCCGGGGGGCCTGCGACTAACTCTCAACACATGCCTGGCCAGAAAACTAAAAATCGCATGTGAATTTATCAGTAACTATATGTTACAAACCAAACCAATATCTAGACATCAAAAGATACACTAGAAGGAAACATACCCCAGATGCTTTCTTCTTTCCTCTTTTTTTCCAAAATTTCTTTCAATCAACATGTATTTTAATGAAAAATCACATATTTTTAAAAATTACTTGAACATAAATAAAATGGATATACATCACTACCTAACTTAGGCGGGAACCTTTCCCCATATTTACAATAACCTGACACTGTTTGGTGGGTCCTACGGTGACCAGTAGCCTAAGAGCAGAGTCAGGCAAGACAGCTCGTTAAGAAAGGAAGGCTAGAACTTTTACAACAAAATTAAAAACGACCAAAGTGACAGTGTGGAGTTCATTTTAAAGAAACTAGAGGAGCCTAGAAAAAGTAAGGAAGTGTCAATAGAAATGGCCTGAAAGCCATGTGACACTGAGCTCTGCAAGGTCAGGGTGGGCTGGATCATGGAACAAGAGTTCAAAGAGCTCTCAGGAAACCAGTTTCCATCTGGAACCTGGAAACCACACAGAACTCATACAACTAGGGCTCAAACTGTGGAGGACAGAGAGCAAGTGGCAGCTGGCCTGGAGAAACAGATATCCAACAGCCTGCTAAGAGGTGGAACTCAGAGCAAGACTCGGGTAAGATGCTGGACTGCCCCCTGGGCACAGGCGGCAGGTTCTCCAAGCTCAAGCAGGTGCTCCAAGCTTAAGCAGGTGCTCCAAGCTCAAGCAGCCACCAGACCTCGGCCTTTGGAGTTTGGCCAAAGAGAGTCCAGGACAAGTTGAGGGTCTGGGGTGCTGTCTGGCTACCCACTGCTCATACCCTTGCCTGACCCCTGTACCCCACAGCTCCCACGCTGCTACCAGCTGGATGTGCACCTTCTCTCACTCAGTCCCCTCAAGCTCAGAGCTGTCCTGTTGGCTGGAATCTGAGGATCTGCACCAGCAGTCATTAGCCTGGGCACATGCCTTGAGGGACAGGGGGCTCTGCAGGGCCCCTAAAGCACGTGTGGTCTCAGGGACTCCACGCCCAGAGCCCTGGACGCAGCACGCACTCTCTTACTGAAAACCATTCCGAAGAAAAGCCCAGAGTGGGTTGTCCCGCCAGGCCCCTCTGCACAATGGCCCCTTTCCCATTTCATCAAGAAAGGGCCCCAGCCACCCTATATCTTACTACTGCATAAAAACCTGGACACTCTGGTGTCATGCTGTAAAAATGAACAAAGGCAACGAGCTGGCAGCAAATCTTTGTACAAGTCAGGTGGTTTCCAGTCCTTTCATTCAAAAAACTGAAGGACCTCATCAAGTTGTCATTTAATGATAGATCTTTAAAATAAATTTTGATAGTGTGTGCCAAAAATCACATAATGGTCTTAGAATTCATGGAATTAAGCAATACTACCACAACAAAACTTCCATTCCCACTTGCTTAGTTGTGTGAATAAGATTATTCAGCACTTATATCTAGAATGAGAACAGGAACAAACCAATACTAAACTCTGTCTCATTCAAGAAATAAGTGACATCCATCCACAGATGCACCAACTAACTGCAAAACATGAAGGCCTGCCATTATGCGATACGATGCCATATGGTAATGCCGTTATCATGCGTGATGTGCACCTAATCAGATTTTACTTACTGTTGAGGTTTGTCAAAATCTGTAATCTATTATGCTGTTTTGGTCAACTGGATACTAGTAATTGTAAAGACAGTTCAATATAAAAGAAAAATTTTAAATCTCAGAACTGAGTAGGTAATAAATTTTTTTTTATTTTTTAAATTTAAATGTATATACTTCTTTTGTGGCGAATAAGTATTATACAGTGAACAATAAAATACTTCCAAGAATAAAAATATATAACTTCAGAAAGAGATTGTTCATGTATTTAAGTGAATGATGGTGGTTATTCAAATCACAATGTTATTCACAATTCACCGCATACGGTTTCAAAAGTGATGATAATTAAGTGATTTTCAAACTCCCAATATTTGTATTAAGCTAGACATGAACATTTCTAAATGTGAGTTTCCAAATGCAGGTTTCCAGGCTGTGCTTGTCAATTTGTCAATGTGAGGAGTGATCTCCCTTCCACCTACAAAGCTGCTACCCCACCTGCCCCTTCCCAAGAGCACCCCCAGAGGCCCAGCCCAAGGCCCCTCACCACCCTGAGCACCTCCATCAGAAGTCCCCCATAAAACACAGCACCCAAAACAGCAGTCTGGAGATTTGGTGGCTGATGAAAGGCAGTAATGCTGATCCAACCTAAAACGTACTAAAATTCTTATTTGTCCCACAGTAGCTTTTAGAAGGCGCTGATTGCGTCCACGTGTAACATGTTCATCCTCTGCTCCATCCAGAGAGAGACCGGCAGCAGGAGCACTCCACTCTCCCTCAGGGCTAGGTGGTTACCAGAGCAGACCCAAGAAGGAAGAGGAGAGCGTCGTGTGGGTACCCGCAGCACCCTTACCTGGAGGTGTGTTTCCTTGTGGTCTATCGTGGCCTCAGGTGCCAGCAGTGTCTCTTCTACTGACACTTTCTTCAACTTTTTCTTCTTTTTCTCTATCATTTCAGAAACTTTTCTCTTCTGTTTTGTCATCCTGCAACAGAGAAACCAAATTGCTAAAGACCTAGAAAATAAAAGCTCTTAGGCCATGTAGCGTTTTTAAACAAAGCGGGGGAGAGCATTTTCCCATTATATAATAAAAGAAATACAAAGGTACTTCAGAAAATAGACAAAATATACAAAAGTTAAAAGAAAGTCAAACCCCCTAGTTTTATCACCTAAGGACAATCAACTTAACATTTTGATGTTATTTCCTTTCTTTTTTCTCAGTGTTTTTATCTATCATAGCTACAATTATACATAGGTTATATATTCTGTATTTCTAACTTAACATGAACACAAAGCTTTTAAGATTAAGAGAGATGCCATTTTCGGTGACAAAATCTTAATTTTTCAAAGGTGAAGTCTGTCTATTCCTATTCCTGTCTGTTTCCTAATTATTGAACATTCCGAATTATTTTTATTTTTCTACCAGTACAGACTAACTCAGACTCCCCTATCAAGTGGGGAAGCCATGGGACTACAGAGGCGCCCAGGGGTGGAGGACCACAGTGAGCCCAGGATGCCTCATCTGAGCATGCGAAGACCTGAGATGCCTCTAGTGAGGTTTTTCTTCCCAAGCACAGCAGTGTCCAGAGCTCCAAGCACAAATCAGAAAAGAGGCCAGGTGCAGTGGTTCACACCTGTCATCCTAGCACTCTGGGAGGCTAAGGAGGGAGGATCACTTGAGGTCAGGAGTTCAAGACCAGCCTCAGCAAGAGTGAGACCCCGTCTCTGCTAAAAACAGAAAGAAATTAGCCAGGTGTGGTGGCACACACCTGCAGTCCCAGCTACTTGGGAGGCTGAGGCAGGAGGACCATCTGAGCCCAGGAGTTTGAGGTTGCTGTGAGCTAGGCTAATGCCATGGCACTTTAATCAGGGCAACAGAGTAGAGACTCTGTCTCAAATAAAAAAAAAATCAGAAAAGAAACTCATGAATTGTAAAACCAATTTCCTTTGTAGGACTGTGCCATGAGGGAACCAAGAGGAATGGCAGAGGCTGCCAGGACCTGGATGCACATGAGACAGGAAGAGGGAGAGAGCCCTAGACCTGGTGGAGAGATGCTGGCTGGAGCCCTGGGACCTCTGGGGAGGGACCTGAGGGATGGGGCGGGGTGGTCAGGCTGCTTCTAGGATGGAGAAGCGGGAACTGACCAGCCTGCTGCCGCAGGGAGGGACAGAAAGTGCAGGAAGAGGCCCCTCCTCCCACCCGAGCCCTACAGCACCCCTCCCCACTCCCCTACCCCTATATTGCCCCTCACCCCCTACCCTCTTGCCCCTCACCCCACCCCTACACTGCCCCTCCCCCACTCCCCGCTGCCACCCCACCTCACCCCTACACCACCCCCTCTCCACCCCCTCACACCCACCCCACCCTACACCACCTCCTCACACCTACCCCTACACCTGCCACCTCAACCCCCACTCCTTCCTATACCTCCCCCTTACCCTCATCCTCCCACCCCCTAACAGATTCCAGTCTCCCCTGCTACCCTCACTGGGTGGAACCTAAAAAGGAGCTGAAAACAGAAAACTATTTTGCAGCGTCCAGAAGCTACGATGTGGGCCTCAGGCACAGAGTATGAAAGGTGCTTCTGGCACTGAGAGACATGCTTTGACAACCAGCACGTACAGACATACATTGCTGCTCATTACACTTGTCTTCAGTAGAAACGACTCACACATCTAAAAGGATCAAATCAGCAAATCAGGGCACACCAATAAGGTGAAATCCCACACAGAAATGAAAATAAATGAGGTAGTACTACAGACACAGAGTGGAAAAGACAGGATACTTTGTAGTCTTATCCAATTTCGTTTCTAAGAAAATAATACTGAAAATAACAATAACAAAGCATACACACACATATATACATACGTACACATATATGTGAAATTGTCTGAGGGATATAAACAAAAGCTGTAACTTCATTTTTGTAACTAGGAGGTGGGATTACAAGGAACTTTCTATATTTTTTACAGCTCTGTTTTATTTCCCTTTTTTCCCAAGGTTGAACGCTTTAAAAAAATGAAGATTTTTCTTTAACAACAGTCCTTTAAAATTCTATTTACAAGGCCCACTAATATCAACTTTTATTCTGACAAATCACAAATAACTTCCTTTTATTTATCCTGAGCTCACCCCAGTGACTTCATCCCCCATAATCCCGATATTTTAATAGTCATGTGTCACTTAACAACAGGGATATGCCCTGAGAAATTCATTGTTAGGAACTGTGTTGTGCAAACAGCAGAGTGAACTTACACAAACCTAGATGGCAAAGCCCACTGGATACCTAGGCAGTGCTATATAGCACAGCTATTGCCCCTGCGCTCCAAACCTGTGTGGCATGTTACTGTGCTGAACACTGCAGGAAACTGCAACATTATGGTAAGTATTTTTGTATTTAAATAAATCTAAACTTAGAATAAGCACAGTAAAAATACCATATTATAATCTGAGGGGAGCACTGTCACACATGCAGTCCATCACTGAGTGAAATGTCATGATGCGGCAAACTCTTACATCTAATGATATACAGATATATATTTTGCATATCTTAGAGATGCTGTTCAACACTATATGTGTATGGGGTGGGCACATAGACCCAATGATACCACAATGGCATCCCTTCCCCTGATACCAGAATGCATTTTGGACACTATCAACTGATGTTCAAAATTACAACTCATTCCTTCAACAAATATTTACTAACAGCCAGCTCTGCACCAGGCACTGCGTGATTGCCGAACACCCAGCAAAAAGCGTGGCAAACAAGAGCCTTGACCTCCTGGAGCTCCCCTTCCAGAGGGAAAGACAGGCTACTCATACGAGTAAACGAGTCTCACTTTTATACAGAGATAAATGCTACCAAGAAATTAAGCAGGATAAAGTGAGCCCAGCGTCGCAGGAGATTCACAGAGACACAAGAGCATGTCAGCTGGCCTCTATGAGGACCAGAGCACGACCAGAGAAGATTGTGTGAGCCAGGGAGGGGAGTGTGATGCACAGCAGGTGCAGAGGCCCTGAGCCCATGACATGCCAAGTGGCCAGGGACAGAGGAAGCCCCCAAAGATATGCCAAGGCCGCAAGTGTCCTGAGCAGAGCCTCCTGCCACTCACCCAGGTATCCCTCTCCTGCATGAACAGACTTACTAATACATAAGCCTCCCTCTTTCCACAGGGGCAAACGGGGAAATTACATCTCTAGGCATGGTGGGTGGCATTATGTACAAGCACGCCTGACACCCGCAATCCTGCTCCCAACATGCTGCCCAGAATCTGCCACTCACTGTTCACCCTGTTGCCACCTCCAGGGTGCATTCCACAGGCCAGGAGCTGTTCCAGGCTGGACCAGACAGCCACACACATGCCCACATGGAGCTCACGTTCTCAGGAGGAAAGACAGACGTAATTGCTACACAAAAACAGGGAAAGCAGGAAAGGGTTAAAGGAAAGCAGCGATTTCAAAATGGATAATCATAATGGAAAGGGCCCAGGGGCAATGAGTACACCTGGTGCCCAAATTTGGGTCTAAATACCATTATCTGTGAGAAAGAGCCAGGGGAGTACAAGGTGAACCTAGGGTTCCAGTCGAGGGCAGAAACCAAGGAAACAAACAGCAGTGAACCTGTGGCAAAGGACAGAGCCAGCACCAAGGGCTCCCTCTGTTCCATTTGGGGGTGTCATTGATTATAGCACACTGAAAGAATATTACTGTCACAGAGTCAGGAAATTCCAAGCTCCATATTCTTTAATTAAGCCTTATTGTTAAAAAGTATATGAAGCCAGAGGCTACAAATTTCAATTAGCAGCGTAATAAGAAATCTTGAAAGAATGAGAGACTGTTCACACAGGGGCTTTGAAAAGACAAAGGACTGCACCAGCCAATTACCTTGTGAGAGAAATAAGAAAAGTTCAGCAAATATTTACATACCAGTTACTATAAAAGCTAAATCTATATTCATTCTGTATGTTATCATTAAAAAACTTAATCACTAAGTCTATTTGCTAATAAAAGGGGAAAAGACTTTTCTATATTATAGAAATTTTTTTTTAATGGTTCTAAGAGACAGTGACTCATAGCTTTGAGACAATGAATGTTTACTATAGAAAATGACATTTACTTTCATTTATGGTCAACTGATTTTCAACAAGGGTGCCACGACAACTCAGTGGGAAAGAATAATCTTTCAACAAATGGTACTGGGACAACTGGCTATCCACATGCCAAAGAATGAATATGGAGCCCTACCTCATACCATACACAAAAATTAATTCAAAATAGATCAAAATACTAAATGTAAGGGCTAATACTATAAAATCCCTAGAAGTAAATCTTCATGACTTTGGATTAGACAATGGTCTCTTAGATATGACACCAAAAAAGGGAGCAGCAAAAGAAAAAATAGATAAATTGGATTACATCAAAATTTAAAACTTTTGTACTACAAATGATGTTAGCAAGAAAGTAAAAAGATAACCCACTGTATTGGATAAAATAGCTGCAAATCATTTATCTGACAAGAGACATGTACCCAAAAGACATAAAGACCTCTTATAACTCAATAATAAAAGACAAAAAAAAAAATTTAAAAATAATCAAAGGATTCAGATAGACACTGCTCCAAAAAAAAATACAAAAATGGCCAATAAGCACATAAAAAGATGCTCAAGGCCAGGCACAGTGGTTCACGCCTGTAATCCCAGAACTCTGGGAGGTCGAGGCGAGAGAATCTCTTGAGGTCAGGAGTGAGTTAGAGACCAACCTGAGAAAAAGTGAGACCCATCTCTACCAAAAATAGAAAAATTAGCCAGGCATGGTGGAGTGTGCCTGTAGTCCCAGCTGCTTAGGAGGCTGAGACAGGAGGATCCCTTCAGCCCAGGAGTTTGAGGTTACAGTTAGCCATGATGACACCACTATATTCCAGCCTGGGCAACAGAGCAAGACTCTCTCCCACCCCCAAAAAAAGATGCTCAACTTCATTAGTCATTCAGGTAATGCAAATCAAAGGAGATACCAGTTCACACTCAGTAGGATGGCTAGAATAAAAAAGACAATAACAAATATTGGTGAGGATATGGAGAAATTGGAACCCTCATTCATTGCTGACAGACTATAAATGGTGCAGCCATTTTGGAAAACATTCTGGCAGTTTCTCAAAAAGTTACACTTACAGTTAGCATGTGACCCAGCAATTCCACTCCTAGGTATACAGCCAAGAGAAACGAAAACATCCATGTAAAAATTTGTATACTAATGTTCACAGCAGTATTATCCACAATATCCAAAAGGCAGAAACAAGCTAAAAGCCCATTAATGGATGAACAGATAAAACGTGGCGTATTCATACAGTAGAATATTATTTAGCCACAAAAACAAATGAAATACTGATACCTGCTATAACATGGATAAACTTTGAAAACATTATGCTCAGTGAAAGAAGTCAGTCACAAAAAACCACATATTGTATAATCCCATTTATATGAAATGTTCAGGATAAGTTATAGACACAGAAAGAAGATTAGTGGTTATTTTGGGATACGGCAGGGGGAAGGAAGAATGAGTGACTGCTAATGAGTATAGGGTTTCTTTTGGGAAAAGGAAAAAACTGTAAAATTAGACTGTGGTAATGGCTATACAACCCCTAAATACACTTTAAAAAAAACCCACAAACTGTAATTTCTCTCACAAATTGACCACAAATTTAAAACTATAATACCCAAGTGCTGTTTTAAAAATAAATAAATAAAATAAATGGAGGGAAATACATTTGCTAAAGTGTGAGTTATAGAGAACCATATTTGTGCCATCAAAGCTCTGCATCTTGTCTAACAGCCAAGGCTGAACTTGACTCTGCAGTACCAGCAGCACACAGATAGCTTGACATCACTGTGTTAGAAAGCATCGAGACATCTTATCGATGTTATTTTTTCCTTACAGGCCTTTCTGCAAAAAAAGCTAGTGACACTCAGATTAACTTCTATCAAACAATGCCAGCTGAAGTTCTTTGCTGTATGAGGTGACTAGAAGAGGAGGGAGCAGGGATGTTAAGAACACTATCCTTGTAATCACCACTAAAATCAGTACATACTGAGAACTTATCATTAGCCAGGCCCTATGCTCAGTGCTTTACATACATTAGCCATTTACTTTTTGTGACCAATGAGGTAAGCACACACATGAGGAAACTGAGGCACACCCATCGGAGTAGGACATCAACAGATTAAGCCCAAAATTGTTAAATAAAAAAATTTCACTATAAGCATATTATTTAGAAATATAGAAGTAAATCTAGTCAAAACAGCTAGAAGATTAAACTGGGCTTGGCTCTAAGGAGCATGACAGTGTGTGGGGAGAGGTGACTGCTATTTTTAAGTCTTCTAGTACCATTTGAGTGTTTTAACTATATACACACACATTACTTAACTTTTTTTTTTTTTTGAGATAGGGTCTTATTCTGTCACCCAGGCTGGAGTGAAGGACTCTATCATAGCTCGCTGCAGCCTCCAACTCCTGGGCTCAAGTGATCCTCCTGCCCAAGTAGCTGGAACTACAGGTATGCACCACCACACCCAGCTAATTTTTTTATTTTTTGTAGAGATGGGGTCTTAATATGTTGCCCAGGCTGGTCTCGAACTCCTGGCCTCAAGCAATCCTCCTACCTCAGCCTCCTAAAGCTCTTAGATAGTTTGGTAGGTTTTAAAATGTCATTTTTCACATACATTTTTAAAAATTATATTATCCACTATTGGCCAGAGAATGATGAAAAGGACACTATCACGCCCTGCTAATGGGAGAATAAATTGGTATAGCTTTTCTTAAGGTAATTTTATAATACTTATCAAGTCCATCAAGTCCTTTGGTCTAGTAATTCCACGTCTAGGAATTTATCCTAATGAAATAATCATGGGCAGAGATTTATATACAAGGATGATAATGGCAACACTATCTGTAATACTAAAAAACTAAAAACACCATAATTGTCCACAAATACCAGGCTGGGTAAATGAATGACTCCTTTGTGCAAAGGAATACTCCTACATGTAACCATCAACAACTGTGTCAGAGAACATTCAGTACATGAAAAGAGGGTATAAATCTATGCATACACAACATGATTCTCATCTTGTAAGAAAAATTATATACAAATATGCACAAAGGAGAAAACTAGAAGGAAATACATTAAAATATTAACATTGTAGAGGGTATGATTATAAGAATGTTTTTTTCTTATACTTTTCTGTTATTTCTACAATTAAAGAAGAAAAAATTTTATATTAAAATACCAGCTCAAAAATGTTCAATGAAGCAAACAGTGCCACCAGCAGAAAGCTGATAGTCAGGTGAGACAAGCAGGAGGAAGACAGCTAGGGAGGCAGCTGGGCTTTGTCATCATTGAGGACAAGACCACATAAACAGGCTAAAGCTGCAGGTCTCTAGGGCTGAAAAGAAACTCCACAGAACCTTAAAAAATAAATCACCCTAAAGGGGAAAATCGAAATCTTTTTTTAAACCTGAAAATACCACCCACAGCTGCAGCTGTGGCTCTCACCCAGCACATCTAAGTGACCTCTGCTGTGGTCCGGCAGGTTTGAGAGAGGGGCATCTCCCAACTCACTGGGCAAAGCCACCTTGAAAGTGAGTCTGGGCCCTCACAATCCATAAACTCTAAGAGATCAGCGGATGAGTCCAGGAGCTGGCCATAGATCCTGCATCAGGACTGTGGCTTGGCCCATCTATGTCAACCCATGGTGAGCCCAGTTCTGACTCACCCACTTAGAGGAGGAGCCTCCCTGGCCTCTGCCACTCTGCTCACTGACTCTACCCATTCCCTCCCTCCCTCCCATGGCCATACCAAAGCCTGTCATTGCAGTGACTCCAAGGCCATCGCCGTTTCAATGCCAAGCATTCCACTCACCAAGCCTACTTCCCATCATTCCAGTCCTTTCCAGCCACCCCTCTGAGCACCCCGGAGTCCAGTAATCTTTTAACTCCACTAAGACCTGCACCTATTGATCCTCTTTTAATGTCCCTCATCCCTCTCTGCTCTGACACCCACAATTTAATTTCCACAGATTAGCATTGTTGTCACTCCCTCACACATAGACTCGCAGCTCCCTTGTACCTCTGTCCCTTCGTGGTGCCTGCACCTACCTGCCTGTTGTCTGCTCCACACTGGGAACGTCACATGGCTGGGGAACCCACAAGACTAGGCTGACTGTCTCAGTTTAAATTCAAAACTACTAACCTCAGGAGATCTTAGCACTGCCTGGCAGTTCCACTACACTTCCCTACCCCTTCACCTCTCCTAATCCCCCAAATCCAAAATCTTCTCCCGATTCTGTGCTCTCAGTGGATGGCCTTAGTTCCTGATCACTGACAACACAGAAGCAATCAGAGGGAACTCCCATAAGCTCCAACATCTGCCCATCAACCAGCACATCCATGCTCCTATCAAGGCTAATCCTTCCACTCAGCAAGAAGTCTCCTCCCCTCTCACCCCCACCTACTCAAGGGCATCACTCTAAGCAATTTCCTCCTCTCCTGTGTCATCAGCTCTTCCCTTTACTGAATCAATTATGATCTTCCACATCTTAACAACTCTCTCGACCCTACAAGCCCTTCAACAGTTTCACACCTCCGTTCTGCAGCAAAATCCTCAGGAGTTGTCCAACTGCACTGTCTCCAACTCCTCTTCCCCACCTACCTGTGCACCCTCCCCCATCAGCCTTCTGCCCCAACCACCCTACCACAATGACAGCCAGGTGGCTCAATCCCATTACCAATCCTCAGTACACAACTTATTTGACCTGACAGCAGCATTTGACAGTTGACCCCTCCTTCCCTCTTGATATGCGTTTTTCACTTGGTGCCCAGCAAAGACAGCATGCCTATCCCTTCTTCACTCTGACCTTGAACACTTGAGGATCCCAGGCTTAGTGCTCAGCTTCCTCATTCCCTCGGTGATCTCATTGGATCATGTGGTTCCAAATGCCAACTAGATGCTGATGACTTCTAGCTTTTTCTATTTAGAGGTCTCTTCTTAACCCTCTCCCTGAACTATACTGTCAACTCAATCATATAGATAGTGCTATATATATATACACACACACACACACACATACATATCTCACCTACGGACATATCATCTCAAACTAAACATGTCATAATCAAAACTCCTGAGCATCCTCCACAAACCTGATCTTCCCAGTGTCTCTCCTCTCAATAAACAGCCATGTGATGAAATTCAAACTTTAGCTCAAGCTTAAAACCCTGGTGCCATCCACAACTCCTCTCTTTTTCACAGTTTTCCGACCCACAACTAAATCCTGTTGGCTCTATCTTTGAAATACATCCACAATTTGACTACCTTTTACTGCCTCTACCATTAGTATCCTGATCCAAGTCACCACCTTCCACTTAGCTCATTCATAGCCTCTGACTGATCTCTCACAGAATTCTGCCTCTGCCTCTCCAGTTGATTTCCAACACAGCATCCAGAATGACTTTTAAAATACCTAAATCAGCCAGCTGCGGTGGCTGACGCCTATAATCCTAGCACTTTGGGAGGCCAAGGCAGGAGGATCACTGGAGGCCAGGAATTCAAAACCAGCCTGGGCAACACAGCAACATCCATCTCTGCAAAAAAACAAAAAGTTAGCCCAGTGTGGTGGCATGAACCTATAGCCCCAGCTACTTGAGGGGCTGAGGCAAAGGATCGCTTGAGTCCAGGAGTTCAAGGTTACAGTGAGCTATGAAAACATCACTGCGCTCTAGCTTGGGGAACAGAGCGAGACTCTGCCTCTAAAAACATAAACAAATAAACAAAATAAAATAAAATTCCTAAGTCAGACTATGTCTCACTTCTGCCCAAAAACCTCCCAAGTTTCCCCTTCCACTTGGAGAAAAAGTCAAAGTCCCTGCAGGCCTTTCAAGTCTCTGAGACCTCACCTCCTCTTTCTCTCTCCCCTACTCACTTGCCCCCCCACCACACACACACACACTGGACTCCCTGCTGGCTGTCTCCTCTACCAGGAATGTACTTCTAGTGTCTCCCTCCTGCACCTGCTACCCATTCTGATCCTTCTCTGTGATGCCTACCACCACCTAACGTGTGCACCTTACCCACCTGTCTCTCCCTCTGGAATGCGGGCTCACTTGTCTCTACTCTGTTCACAGCTGTCGCCCAGAGCCTAGAACAGTGCCGACATACAGCAGAAACCCAATGAACGTTTTGTAAATGAATGAAAGAAGGAAAGAAACGCAAAGCGAGCTTATGATAGAAAGTGAGAGTTGAAATGGATGTCAGGGCAGCTAAGGCTTAATGAATTGCCACTCGCCTCCACAAAGGAAGACACTGAGGCCAGCGCCACGGCGAGAGCCGATGGCCCTGCGGCATAGAACCCAGCGGTGTCCTCAGCTCCACCTCACTGGGCTCGCCGAGGACAGACGCAGGTGTCGGGCCCCAGGCCAGGCCACCCGGCTTACAGCTCCGCGGACCCCATGGGCGCCCCCGGTCCCAACGGGCGAGGCCCCTGCACACCCATGTGGAGCGGCCGGAGTTCCGCTGACACTCGCGTATGCCCGCCCAGGACTCGGGATCTCCGCGGCGCCCTGATAGCCATCCGGCCGAGGCACCACGCGCCTACCTGCGTCCACCTGTGCCACAGCGCAAGCAAGCTACGCCGCCGAGGCCGGCTTCCGGCAGAGCCCTGCGCCCGGGCCACGCGCCAGTCCCGTCCCCGGGCGCGCTGTGCTTCCCATTGGTCAAGACCTGCATCCGTCTTCCCGCAGTCCAATGGCAAGCGGTGGTCTCACGGGGGCGGGGCCTGGCCCAGACGCGGGATGATGACGCCATCTCTAGGGGCCGCTGGTTGCTAGGAGAGCCGCCGGTTGCCAAGGCAGCTTCCCTCCCTGGTTACCTCCAGGCAGGCGGGTTCTGGTCGCTACTCCAAGGTCCACGCCCAGAGGTGTGGGAGCCACAGCTCCGACCTGTGCCCGCGGGGCTGCCTGGCGTGCTGGAGCTCAGGGTGGGTGTCCCAGCGAGGGTCCAAGGCAGCCGTGCTCAGAGCACTCACTGGGGTTCTAAGGGATAGTCTCAAACCTAATGCTGAGTTTTTCAAAATCAGGGTGCATGGCCGGGCGCGGTAGCTCACGCCTGTAATCCTAGCACTCTGGGAGGTCGAGGTGGGCGGATTGCTTTAGGTCAGGAATTTGAAACCAGCCTGAGCAAGAGCGAGACCCCGTCTCTACTATAAATAGAAAGAAATTAATTGGCCAACTAATATACATAGAAAAAAGACTAGCCGGGCATGGTGGCACATGCCTGTAGTCCTAGCTACTTGGGAGGCTGAGGCAGGAGGATCGCTTGAGCCCAGGAGTTTGAGGTTGCTGTGAGCTGGGCTGATGCCACGGCACTCACTCTAGCCTGGGCAACAAAGCAAGACTCTGTCTCAAAAAAAAAAAAAAAAAAAAATCAGGGTGCAAAGAGGGTGGGTGCTGAGAAAAGGAAAGAATCGTTATCCGAGGAATGCAAGTCCTTTCGTTGTCAGGCCCCAGGAGATTAAAATGAGTAGCGTCCTACTTCGTCCTGCTTCGCGCTTTGAGCTGTGTATTCATCTCTTGAAACTGCTTGCTGTTGCCACAAGTAGCCATAAATTGACCTGATAATGCCACACCAGTCACTAAAACCACACCCTGAGGCTTAACAATGTATAGCCAATCACTAATCAATGATATTTCTGGAAGCCAATGAGAATTCTTGACAAACGACTTCGTATCAAACCATTCCTTGTCCTCCATTTTTGCCTTTTAGAAAGCCGAAATGGCTCAGGTTGGTAATCCCTGCACTTTGGGAGGCGGTGGTGGGAGGATCAGTTGAGCCCAGGAGTTCCAGGCTGCAGTAAGCGATGATGACACCACTGCACCCAGCCTGGGGGCAGAGTAAGACCCTATCTCTAAAAAAACCATAATCCACTTGTAACTGCTGCTAATTGGAATGTATTTTCTAGGCAACTTGAATCTATGCTTCTGGGTTGCAATCCTCAAGCACTTATATCACATACATACACACACACCCATGTCAATTTTCCTCAGCTAGGCCGGACGCGGTGGCTCACGCCTGTAATCCTAGCACTCTGGGAGGCTCGAGGTCAGGAGTTCAAAACCAGCCTGAGCAAGAGCGAGACCCCTGTCTCTACTATAAATAGAAAGAAATTAATTGGCCAACTAATATATATATAGAAAAAATTAGCCGGGCATGATGGCGCATGCCTGTAGTCCCGGCTACTCGGGAGGCTGAGGCAGGAGGATCGCCTGAGCCCAGGAGTTGGAGGTTGCTGTGAGCTAGGCTGACACCACGGCACTCACTCTAGCCTGGGCAACAAAGCCAGACTCTGTCTCAAAAAAAAAAAAAAAAAAAATTTTTTTCCTCAGCTGCTTCCTTTTAGATCAACAATGCAAAAAAATAAAAAGGATAGCTACTGTTAAGTATCATTTGTGTACAATTTTAAAATATCAACAATAGTATACATTGTGTATATGAATGTATACAAATGTAGTAGTGACATAACCATAAGAACTATACAGTACATTCAGATTAGTGGTTACCCTCAAGGTAGGAGGTGCAGGCTGGAGGTGGGGCTTCCCTCTACTGCCTATGTGAGTGAGACGGCATCTCTACTAAAAATAGAAAAAAATAGCTGCGTGTAGTGGCATGAGCCTGTAGTCCCAGCTACTTGGGAGGCTGAGGTAGGAGTTTGAGTTAGGCTGATGCCATGGCATTCTAGCCCTGGGCGACAGAATGAGACTCTGTCTCAAAAAAATTTTTTAAATAAACTCTGAAGCAAAACTGCTAAAATTAACCATCTGTTTAATCTGGGTAGTAGATACATAGGGTATATCAATTTTCAGTTCCTAGAAATATTTAATAATCTAGACACTTTTACAGTAGGAGAAAAGGGTGATCGCTGTATCATCTGACTCGTGAAGAGAGGAACAGTGACATGAGGAAGAAGCTCCACAGGAACATGGAGTTGAGGGGGGACTGTTTGTATTTAGTTTCACTCTAACAGATAGTTAACTTGTTTCTAATTTTTTGCTATTTTAAATAATTTGTAATAAACACCTTGTCTCCTTGTGCTCATACATGAGAGAATCGCTAGGTCGCAGGTTCTAGCACGCCAACTTCAGTGGGAGATTCTACTTTCAGGCTGCTCCCTCCAGCCTCCTGTCACCACCACACTACTCCACTGTAAAACAGTTTTCATCCACACATAAGCCGAAAACATATTCAGAAGAAAAATATACATATTTTTATATGTTTAGTTTTGCTTATTTTATTAGCTCTGGGATAGGGATAGCACATTCTCATCAACCTCCCATTGAGAACAACTAACAAAGCTGGTCAAAATTTCACCTCTACCAGCCTAAGCAAGAGTGAGATCCCATGTCTACAAAAAATGGAAAAATTAGCTGGGCATGGTGGTGCACACCTGTAGTCCCAGCTACTTGGGAGGCTGAGGCAGGAGGATCATTCTAGCCCGGGAGTTTGAGGCTGCAGTGAGCAATGATGATGCCACAGCACTCTAGCCTGGGTGACAGAGCAAGACCCTGTCTCAAAAAATATATATATGTATAACTATAAAACCTTTTAAAAATCTATTTTATGGCATCAAAGTGCTAATTTAGTAGTAAAATATTATGGAGCCAAATAACAGAAGAAAAGGGAAACCCAGAGAGGTAAGCCCAACATGTGGGGCCATTTTTCACTCAGGGGTCAGTTAATTCTCGAAGAGACAGCTGAAAGTGTGAGAACCTAAACAGAGATTTTGTGTTTTTTGGGTTGGGGGACCACAGTCCAGGGCTGCTAAGGGGAGGGGTTCTTGTAAATGCCCCATCTTAGGCTGAGACCCTGGAAGGCTACTCTGGAGTGAATGTGAACTGGAAGTAGACTTCATGAAACCCACCTGAAATTCACCTTAGTTTCTGAAATTTTGTTCAAATGATTCAAGATTTATTGCTGGTGCCAAACTAGCCAGCTGAGAGAAGAAAAGATATATTCTTTCTAGAAGAGGATAATATCCTAGGCTCAAAATCATAAACGTTCATACATTATGTCCAGCATTCCATAGAAAATAGAGAAAATCAAGAAAAACAACATACCATTTTTGTCGAACAATGGATTGCTGACACACCCACCTAACATTACAACTTCATGGATCTGAAAATGCCCGTGATGGGCAGCTCCACTCAAAACTCAAAAGCGCACCTCCAAGTTTCCCAGTAAGTGCTTGGTGGCCATATTAAACATGATATATACTGCCTCCAAACTCCAAATCTTGCCACGCAAAAGAAAGAGAACTCTTTTCTATAGGTAAAAGATTGTCTTTGTTTTCTATTTCTGTATAAAGAATTAACCTCAAATTTAGCAGCCTGAAAGAACAAGTATTTATTATCTCAGTCTCTGTGGTCAGGAATGTGGGTGTGGCATGGCTCTGCGCCCCTGCCTCAAGGTTCGTCACAGCTGTAGTTGAGGTGTCTACCAGGGCTGCACTTTCCCCGGAAGGCTTATCTGGGACAATCCCCTCCCAAGCCCACTCACATGTATCCAGAAGGATTTCGTCCTCGGAGGTCACTGCACTGAGGACCTCAGGTCCTCGCTGACTGCGACCAAAGGCCTCCCTGAGCTCCTTGGCACGTGGGCCTCTCCATGGAGTAGCTCACAGCCTGGCAGCAGCTTCCCTTAGAAAGAGCGAGCAGCAGAGGACACACACAAGTCGGAAGCTGCTGCCTCTGCAGCCTAATTTCAGAAGTGGCCTCCATCACTCTGCCATGTGTTTGCTATCCATTAGAAGTGAGTCTCAACTGGGTACTGTGGCTCGTGTGTAATCCTAGCACTTTGGAAGCTTGAGGTGGGAGGAGTGCTTGAGGCCAGGAATTTGAGACCAGCCTGGACAACATAGTGAGACCGGTCTCTAATTTTAAAAAAAAGAGTGGTGAGTCCTAAGGTCAGCTGGTCAGCTCATACTCCAGAGGAGAGGGTTCCAGAAGAGCATGAGCACCAGGAGGTGGGTATCACTGGGGTCATCTGAGAGGCTGCTGCCTCCAGGGTAAAAAGTGCACTAAGACAGACTTGGCCTTATAGGGGACGTTCTGGCATGCCTAGACCATGGGACACCTAAAAACTTCACCATGGTAGCTGCTTCCTGAAGCTTATATTTGTATCTTGCTCTTTGACATGCATGTCTTACCAGGACACCTAGAGTACTTGCCATCTGCTGGTCACCAGGTAAGACTAGCATCATGCCATCAAAACAGCAGGTCACTGGAATGTCAAGACATTCAATGTCCCTTCAGCTACTGTCCATTTCGATGCTGTGACAGGGAGCAGGAGAGTGAACACAGCCCCTAGATGAGACAATAAATGTGAACTGCTATCCCTCCCATGAGAATACAAATGGTTTTCAATCCTCTCTCAATGGGGATAGATCAATAGTCATAAACCTGGTGCCGAAGGCCATGTTGATCTGTTTGAGTAAAGACATTCTAGGCACAGCAGATGTGATTAGGGGCCACCACTTAGCTAGTGACAGCATTCGCCATCGTCCATCAGGGAGTCCCTTGTCTCCTGAGTATTAAGGAGGGCGCTGGTCTCTGCAGCTCCACCCAGGATGAGGTGCTGCTTCAGATTTCCTGCCCCGGCCAGGAGGGGCGTTTAGGGGCCTCTGTCTGGCCTTTCCTGCTACAGAAGCTCTTACTCCATGGATCGGAGATCCGACCAGAAGGTCTGTTGGCTATAAAGTGTTCTCATCTCGACTTGCACTTAGGGATAGGGAAGTGACCGCAGTATGAATCTGTGGCTCCACTGGACCCACCATGAGACAGACGTGGGCCAGGACTCCAGGTATCACCTGGCCACTGTCAGGCCCCGTCTAACAGGGTAGCCAGGACCCTTGTAGCAGCACCAACTCGAACCTTGTATCCTCCAGCCTCCAAAGTTCTGCAGATGGCCTTGTCTGTGTGCAGCTCCTCTGGGCCCGTGGTTCCGGGGAGGAGGGACTAGGAGAGTATTTATCTTACACACTTGTCTTGGCCTTTCAGGATCCTCAGGGGGACACAGACCCATGTCCATCTGGAAATGACCACCTGTGTCTGCAAACTCACCCTGGGACTGTGACTTCTGCTGGTTGTGGCTGCCAGCAACCTTCGCTCATCAGCTCTCGATCTGTGTTAATCACACAAATCAAGCTCTCTGTCTGTTGGCCCTGCTGTCTCACCCCTAGGGACGCCACAGTCCATCAGCCATTACCAAGGGTCCCTGTGCACCTTGTTTCTGGGTTGTCAGGCCAGTCCTGCTACCTGTTAGGTAGTGTCACCCACTGTGCTTCTGACAGCAAGCTGCCTCCCAGCTCTGACTTCCCCATGTGGCACTGGGCGCACAGTTCTACCGCTGTCCCCCTCCGGTCAAGCTGGCCCCCAGAGGACAGCCACCACTGGGCCACTCAGCAATGTGGGCCCCTCCCCAGTCCCTACTGCTTTAATGAACAGCAGGGCCCATGGGCCCCCAGGGAAAGTGGTTACTGCTGGGTCCTCTGGTGTCTCACAACATATCTGTTCTAACACGCCCACCCCTCCAAGCACCCTGAACCCACCCTGTACCTGTGACCAGGGCAGTTACGACATCTCCACCGTTTGCTGAAGGCTGCCATCATGTCAAGGTCCAAAAGGTCATCTTTTTGAGAGGGGATATACATAAATATTTTTTTTTTTGAGACAAGGTCTTATGCTAGATTGCAGTGGCGTCATTTTAACTCACTGGAACCTCAAGCTTCTGGGCTCAAGTGATCCTCCTGCCTCAGCCTCCCCGCATGCTGGGATTACAGGTGTGAGTCACCACGCCCTGCTTCATTTTTATTTTTGGAAATGCTGAAAGGACATTCCAGTTGCACTCCTAGCACACAGAAAGTGGTTTCTAAGTACCACCCTCCACTAAAATGAACCAGCTTTCCTTAGAGAATCAGCTGATCCCAGGCGGTGGCAGGGAGACTACAGATGGACCCCAAATGAATGAGGCCGAACACCCCTTTACATATCTAAGGCCATCCTTACAGACTCTCATCTCATGTCTTTCTTTGGTGTTGAGTCTTCCGAGAGCAAGGACTGTCTTCCCACTGATTTGCGTCTACTTCCGTGTCTTTCATGAGACACATGAAATACATGTTTTGAAGTTTTATCCAATGTAAGTCTTGCATATCTTAAGTTTATTCCTAATTATTTCACCTTTATTGCCATTGTAAATGGGACTCTTTCTCTTCCATTATTTCTTCATTTGATTACTTGATTAGTTTATGGGAACAAAGGCTATTGATTCTGTGTGTTAGCTTTATATCCTATTACCTTACTGCATTCTTTTATTGTTTGAGGAGGTTTTATGATCTTAAGGAAGTATCACTCACTTCCTACATTATTGAACATTACATTATTGATCTCTCAGATACTAAACTCTTGTTTTCCTTTTTCCTCAATGGTAATTTTTCCTAGAGCTCAGCCTTGGGCCCAGAACTGCTACCTTCCCTCCTGCACTCCCCATGATTTCACGTTACCATGGTTTTCAACCCAGCCACGTGCTAACAGCTCCCGAATGCCACCTCCAGCCCACACCTCTCCCGCTGAACTCTAGAATTGTACATCCACTCACCTACGGGGCCTCTACACCGGGGTCTCACCAGCACCTCTACCACCACGTTTCCTCCTGCACCTGCTCCTTCCCTCACGGGTGAGCTGCACCCCGAAGCAGTGGTGTCATCCTCTCTGCCCTCTGTCCCTCACCTGCAGCCACCACCTCTCGATGTCATGCCCGGCAGGGGTCTCCTCATCCCACTCCCGCCTTCTAACTCACTCTCTGCTTCACACAGCAGCCAGTAAAATGTGGATGCTGTAATACTCATTTTGCTTTTGATTCCAAAGAGGATAAAATGTTTGTAATGAAGATTCCCCCAGGGTTTCCACAACCACCCTGACGGCCTGTGGACACGCTTCATATTCACCAAATGGAAGCCAACACCAGTTTCGTAACCATGAACTGTATGATAATAATACTGCTGCTACAGAAATAACGTGTGATGCTCAAAACCGGAAATCATAGTAGTTTCTACCAATCATCACAAAATCTTTGGCCACACAAGAAGCAGTTTTGTACATAACAACGCCATCCTGGTTATGTAGATGGAGTTTATACTTTTATAAGCAAGTGCTCATTTAAACAGACTTTACTCCTCTATTGAGATCTATAAAAAAAATCACAAATGATCATACTCTAAGCTTATTTATTTATTTAGAGACAGAGTCTCTCTCTGCCACCCGGCTAGAGTGCCGTGGCATCAGCCTAGCTCATGGCAACTTCCAACTCCTAGGCTCAAGAAATCCTCCTGCTCAGCCTACCAAGTAGTTGGGACTACAGGCACATGCCATCATGCCCGTTTAATTTTTTCTATTTTTAGTAGAGATGGGGTCTGGCTCTTGCTAAGGCTGGTCTGGAACTCTTGAACTCAAGCGATCCTCCCACCTCTGCCTCCTAGAGTGCTGAGATTACAGGTGTGAGCCACCACACCTGGCCTGCTCTAAACTTACAGTTTAAATAATTGAACATCAGGAAATGTGATAATCCTGCCATATTATTAATACTAGCTGTTATTTAATAAGTACCTGAACCCTTGCTGATCAAGCCCAACTCTTGCAAAATATTCTTTACCGTCTCCCCAGGCCCTCTGGCCCTCAAATTAAATAAAAATGCCTTTTCTAATTTACAGCAAAACATACAGTAATACAATTTTTCCATTTATCTTTCTTCCTACGAACTTCATCTTTCGCCTTTGATGTTTGTCATGGTTTTCTTATACTAGATTTCAGTGCATGTTGTCGCTCACTTTGCCAGAATACTGAACTTAATTAATTTGACCTGTGTTTCTTGGTTTGCCACAGAACATCAAGACCGGTTGAGTTTCTGACACTGGGATGCATTTGAGAACCACTGCTTTAGACCAAACTTGCAAGATTCACCTTCCTCCATGAGCCCCAGGTCTGCAGCACGAGCAATGTCAACAGAACCAAGAGTCAGAGGGTGCCGCCACACTGTGGTTGACTAAGCACAGGTGTCACAGAAGTCCTGGGGAACAGGGCAAACCCTCGCCAATCACAGGACAAAACCAGACACTCGCAACAAAAATAAATAAATGGGACATGATCAAACTAAAAAGCTTCTGTACAGCCAAAGAAACAGTCATGAGAGTAAACAGACAACCTACAGAGTGGGAGAAAATTTTTGCATCCTACGCATCCGATAAGGGGTTGATAACTAGAATATACTTAGAACTCACGAAAATCAGCAAGAAAAAATCAAATAACCCTATTAAAAAGTGGGCAAAGGACTTGAACAGAAACTCTTCTAAAGAAAACAGAAGAATGGCCAACAAACATATGAAAAAATGCTCAACATCTCTAATCATCAGAGAAATGCAAATCAAAACCACAATGAGATATCACTTAACTCCAGTGAGAATGGCCTTTATCAAAAAGTCCCCAAACAACAAATGCTGGCGTGGATGCGGAGAGAGAGGAACACTCCTACACTGCTGGTGGGACTGCAAACTAGTTCAACCTCTGTGGAAAGCAATTTGGAGATACCTTAAAG